>LNAC01000237.1:348821-376597 GCA_002007465.1 Ailurus styani | reverse complement strand
TGATAGTGAGTGATGTTGAGCACTTTCTCATGTGTCTGTTGGCCATTTGGATGTCTTCTTTGGAGAAATGTCTGTTCCTGTCTTCTGCCCATTTCTTGACTGGGTTATTTGTTTTATGGGTGTTGAGTTTGAGAAGCTTTTTATAAGTTAGCAATTTAAAGGGATATCTAAAAGGTTGTATTTTATTGAGCAATTAATTTGATTTCTGGAAGTCCACCCTGAGGAAATAGTAAAATGTCAGACAAAATGTGTGTAGCCCATGTTCATCATTGTGGTCTCGAATAGTCTCTCCAGGCTGAGGTACGTGTTCCGCCCCCTGGAGGGGGTGAGTATCGCCTGGACCTGTGCAANTGCCTCCTTGTGAACTCTCTCCCTCTGTGAAATAAATAAAAATAAAATCTTTAAAAAAAAATGTGTGTAGCCCATGTTCATCATTGTGGTCTCGAATAGTCTCTCCAGGCTGAGGGACGAATTCCGCCCCCTGGAGGGGGTGAGTATCGCCTGGACCTGTGCAATCGCTGCGACTTGTGAAACGGCTCGCCTAAGATCTGTGTGACTTGGACATGGCATGCACATTTGGCTACAAAACCGACCTCGTGAGCACCCACTGAGCTGTACTTAGTGGGTTTGCTTATTATGGTGGTTCGGGCTAGCAGTCGTCAAAGTATTTTCTCTTTATTCTAATTGTGAGCAAATGAGTCCAAGCCTGTCAAGGAAAACGGGAGCTCAGTCTCTCACTGGTGGGAACGGGAGTGGCAGATGCAGACAGGAGGAAGATTGGGATTGGAGAGATCAGCGGGAATTCATTTCTGTGTGTGTGTGTGTGTGTGTGTGTGTGTGTGTGTGTGTCGATAGAAACAAACACAGACACATATGATACATATACACAGAAAGATACACAAGCATATGTAACATACACATACACACATCTGTACATACTAACATCGTGTAGATTTATGAGTATATTTACATTCATTCTGTTACGTGTCTAACTTCTCTCAGCTCTATCCCTGGGGAGGGCTCTGAACTCATGGCACCCCTGTTTCGTTGATCACACCATCCCCAGCCCCCAGATCTTATTTCTAGGACCTTTCTCCATCCAAAGGAACCAGGACTCCTTGGAGAAAAGCCTGACTTCAGCTCAGAGGCAGCGAACTCACTAGGTGAATCTGGACTCTCTTGTTGCATCAGAAGGGAAGAAAGTGCTCCAAGAGGAACCCGCCCTGTGGGCGGACAGGGGCCGGCTCCTGGGGCTGCTGGCGGACCAGTCTTGGGTAATCTGCACATCAGAGTAAGTGACAAGAGAGATGGATTATAGTCTGTTGAATAAAATAAAACCAACGAATCCATACTGATACCGGAAGGTAAAGGACCCAGGGAAAAGGGAAAGGTCTCCTTACATCAGAACCCTCCCTGAGATAGGATTCGGAAAGCCGGTGGTCAGTGCTGAGACCAGGGGGTGAACACTGGAAGCAAATGGGATATTTACAGAATCAAAGTATCTCCCTACAGATTTCTTATTAATTGTGGAAGGAAGGGATAGTTTGACAGTGGAGAGACCCGGTGGACATACCTTCACCAGGAGGTCAAAGATTCGTCCCAAAGATTTGGGACGTCAGGTGCCTCCTGCCTCTGGGCAGGGAGGGGGCTGCAGCCTCACTTGCCCATCACTGATGAGAAGGGGAACCTGGGTCTGACCGTGAGAAAGCACCAATGTAACCAGCCTTTGCCCTCCAGAAACATGAAGGTGAAGGAGAAAGCAGGGGAGGGAACTGAGGTTGAAGAGCCCTAAAGAGACAGGGATGCAGTCAGAAGGTGTGGACCTGCGTCTCAGGGACCGGCACGACCCAGGTGCGACCCACACAAGAGTGTGTGCCGTGTGCCCCAAGGTTAAATGTCCCGATTTGGACCTCTGGGCTGTGGCTCTGCAGGAGGATGCTGCACAGGGGGAGGGGCGGTGGCAAAGGGGCCAAGTGTGAGCATCGGTGAATCCAGGTGAAGGGCCCGTGGGGGTTCCTGGCATCATCTTTCCCGCAGGGTTGAAAGTATAGCCAAATCAAAGTCTGGCATGGACAAAGTTGGCAGAATGACTTTCTCTAGACAAGGACACGGGCACGAGGGGAGTGTGCCCTGGGGACAAAGGGTCTCCCAGGAACGGAAGCATGTGGAGTGCATCCAGACCCAACGTAGGGGCTGTCTGACTGGGACGAGCCCATCCAGATGCGCCAGCGTCAAGCCTGGGCCGAGAGCAGCTGTGGGGCCTGGCGAGCGTCAGAGCAGCGGGGAAGGCTTTCCGGAGCAGGCTGCCTGGGGGCTGCCAGTGGGGTGCGGAGGGGCCGGGCGCCTCCTTGCTCCCTGCTGAGCTGTCCTTTTGCACTGAGATTTTCCCTCCAATCTGCCCTCCTGCTTGGAAAGAAGCAGGAAAACTCCAGCTCCATCAGAGTCCTCCTGGGCTGGCGGGCGGCCGGCTGGGCTGTGTACCATTTCCCTGGTATGTTAATGCACATCTGTGGAACGCCCCCCCTCCCCAAGGCCTTGGGGAGCAAATGCAATTGTTCTTTCTGCTTGTCTTTTTTTTTTTTTCTTTTTAATGACCCCCTTGGTTACTGGCCTGGCAACTCTGAAAGCAGATTCAGGAGGCTCCTGGGAGAATGAGAAAGCAAATTTCCGGAAGGGAGGGAGCAGCTGGGCAGAGGCTTGTGAACAGCAGGCGCTGCCCAGCCGGGGCGCCATGAGCGGTGGGGCAGGAGACCCGGGTGACCTGGGCCAGCACAGAGAGAGCTGGCACCGCCGAATGGGGACATTGATGTGAGCCCGAGGGGGTGGTCGAAGATGGGGGAAGCCCTGCTGAAGACCAGAGAGGGCCTGCCTGCCCAGCCCGGACCGAGACCCGCACCTCCGCCGGCCCCGTCAGGGCTGTGCCACCCAGCCCAGCTTGGGTGTCCAGAGACCGCCCCACGGGCCGGGGGAGGGAGCGGAAGCCCTCACGGATGCTGTGGGACGGAGCGCTGAGGGCTCCAGGCCCGTGGCTGCTACACGTGATTGCACACAGGGCCCATCCCCCCGTGGTCACGTGGGGTCCCCGAGCCCCGCATGGGCAGCTCCCCCTGGGCGGGGTCTTCCTTCCTCCACGGGTTCTTCCTGAAAAGCCTCCGAAGGCCTGGGTCTTGGGAGCTGGGGGCAGAAGGCTCGCACCTCTGGTCTGCATAGCGGGTCTCTGGTCTGCATGGCGGGGTCTCTGGTCTGCACGGCGGGTCTCTGGTCTGCATGGCGGGTCTCCTCGGACAGGATCCTAAGGCTGTGACCTGCTGAAGTTCATCCTCACGGACTTGAGGGGCCTCCTGCTTGTCCCACTCTTGGCGGCAGCAAACAAGCGCCCCAAGGGGGCAGAGAAATCCAGAATGTTTCGGTGAGCTCACCCCTGGGAGGCCTGAACCCAGGCCGTGGTGCTCTTCTCTAAGCCACCTTGACCCCCGTCCGTCAGAAAACTTGCCCCGCCGATCCCCAGGGAATCGGAGCAGTAAGGTTTGTGCAGAATATGTAACTGGAAAAGCATCGGATCCTGTAAAGCGGCCATTCATCGGTTCCTTAACTCCTGTAGGAGCTCATCCCGCAGACACCGCATGCACGGCGGGGCGGGCGCCCAGCCCTCCTGCAGAAAGGGGGCAGGGGGTGTCAGCAGCACCTCAAGACGGCCCTGGGCCTTGGTTCTTTTCCGCCCCCAGCCTTCCATGTCCCAACACCTGGTTGGTATTTGAGGGTCAGCAGCTGCTGAGGTTTCTGCAAGTCCAGCTTCTGAGCCCCTGGTCCTCTGCTGGTATCTGGCCTCCAGGAAGGAGATAGCAAAGCATTTCCCTGCAGGGGCCCCGCAGAACCCGGCCCGCCCCACAGAGCCCGGGTGTGTGCTGGCCTCCCAGTGGGCCCTTGGGGCAGCCTCGCTGAGCAGGTGGGTCTCTGAGCACAGGGACCCCTTCCTTCTCATTATGTCCCACCGTGCGGCCGTTGGGTCCACAGGATGGCCTGCCTGTCCTGAGCCCCTTCGTCTGATGCCCCGAACCGTTGCCTTCCCCTCCCAGGAGGTCCTGCCGTCCCACGAGGTCAAACAGGCCAGTGGGCGACCCAGAGATGGGCAGGTGTGGTGGGTGGGAAGGCCCTGGATCCAGGTAGGGGCACCCGGTCATGGTCACATCAGCAACACAGGGAGCAGAGATGGGCCTCGGGAGACCTGCCGCTCCCCAGGGAAAGCCTCAGCCACAGGGCGAACAACAAACACAGCGTGCGTGCGTGCGTGCGTGCTTGTGTGAGTGAGTGTCCTCGGACCACACGAGCAAAGGGCCGCACACTGCGGCCTTAAAACACAGGAATTTGTTCTTTCACGGTCTGGAGGCCAGAAGCCGAGAATCCAGGTGTCAGCAGAGCCGCGCTCCCCTGGAGGCTGCAGGGGAGAACCGTCCGGCCCCTTCCGGCTCTGGTGGCCCCAGCATCCCTTGGCTTGCAGACGCGTCGTTCCAACCTCGGCCTCCGTCTCCACACGGACTCTCCCCTGCGTCTGTCTCTTCTTTCTCTTAGAAGGCACTTTCCATTGAGTTTAGGGCCCACTCTGAGTGGAGGACGATCTCACGTGACCTCTTTTCAAATAAGGTCACAGGAACAGGTTCTGGGGATTAGGACAGGGATATATTTTGGGACCACCACACAGTGCATTACAAAGTAGATATAGATTCTTCAAGGGTGGAACCAGGGTGTTGGTGAAACTGGGAGAGCATGCAAGGGCAGGTGGGAGCACAGGAGAGCAGGTGGAGCACTCAAGAGCAGGAAGGGAAACAGGAGATCAGGTGGGAGCATGCAAGGGCAGGGAGGCAGCACAGGAGTGCAGGAGGGAGCACTCAAGGGCAGGGAGGGAGCACTTGGAGAGCCTGGCTCCCTATGTATGACTAACAATGTCCAGGGAGCCGAGGGACTTGAACATCTTGCCCAGTGTCTGCTTGCCCAGGGAGGTTATCCTCTCTGTGCTCAGGCCAGGAAGAAAGGGGTTTTCATGCCCATGGGATCTGCATGCGGCAAGGTTCTGGGAGTTTGACGGGGAGGGATCTGAGCTGACAGGTTGGGCTCCTCCTTCTGTGATGGGCACAGATCTTAGGCAGGGGCCTGGCAATCCGGGGCCATCACACTCTGTGGGGGAGATGAGGGAGGGATGGGGAGGATGGTGAAAACACAGGGACCCCGAGGGCTACTGGAATGTCCTGTGTGTTGCACACATGGCCAGGCCACTCCTTGCAGAGCCAGAGTGGACAGATGTCTGATTTCTCTTTATACAAGATTGAGTTGTTCATGAGGCAAACAGATTCTTGGTGGGATCGGGGATGGAGTTAAAATCTATAAAAGCATGAGCCATGGGGGAAAGCTGGCCAACTTCCAGGTGGATACGTCTGTGTCTGCCTCGGTTCCATCCAGGGTCTCATTTTCAGGATTTACTGTTGATTGTGAGCGAGGTGCGGCAGGAGGTAGGGGATCGTTTTCCCTGCAGCAGGAGGCTGGGGCTCCCGGCAACAAGGCTTTGCTGGCTCCTTATTTCAGGAGAACTGTGCTTGCCTGTGTCAGACCCCTCGCTGGTTGGCTTTCTGTCTGTCCTCAGTCGGATAGACATGCATTTCTTGCTTTATTGCAGGGATTTTGCTAGGTGACTCAAAGCCAGGACCATGCGACAGATTCTGGGCATCCAAAATCCACAAGCTGCCTCCAGTTCAGGCAATAACAGCGATGCAGCACCCCGGCCCCCTCCTTCCCTCCTCTTTCTCCCCGCCGCTCTCCACCTGCTTCCCCGCAGGATATTCTCCCGGATGTGTCTTCCTCAGCCAGCTGACGCTCAACCTTCTCCTGAGGGTTAGTGCACATCTGAGCCCTTCCCTCAGCACATCCATCCCCATGGCCGCCTCTTTTGGGGTAACGTGGGGGAGGTTCAGCAACTGATGCCAAGGGAGGAAGACCATGGCGACTGAGTCTTGGTATGGGCCTGCCCCTAACCACCACTGGGAGCTGAGGATGAACAGGTTTGCAACCTCCATCGGCCTCGGTTTTTTTCTCTATGGTCTGGGGCTGTGTTAATGATCTCTGGGCCTTCCGGCAGCAAGTTCCTTCACCTCTCCTGTGAAATGCCCACCTTCTGGGCACTGGACAAGCAGCCTTCTTCATTTTGCAATAGAGCGGATTATCCGTTTGTTTTCTTAGATGTCATTGTACCCCCGCCATTCAGGGGTCAGGCTGCACTCTACCTGGGAACCCTGTCACCGACCTTCCATGCGGACCTGCCTAAAGGCTCCAGGCCACCTCTTATGTGAAGCCCCCCTTGGTCGTCCAGCCTGCAGCCCTATCCTCAGCTGTCTGCAACAAGGACCTTTGTCTGGCCGTGAGTTCAGCTGAATGAGTGAAGGGATGAATGAATGAAAGAGTAAGCAGATGAATTCACCGAAGGATTTTGCTGACAAAAATTCACTCACCCAAGCATGATTTAGAGTGCGTGTCATGTGTCACTGAAAAGTCCTATCACATTGGGGATTAAAATACTAAGACCCCTGCCCTCCTAGAGCTTACATTCGGGGACAGAAGACACTAGATCAATAACCTGACCAAGCCGGTATTGAAGGATGGGCCACAGGCATAAACCTTTTAGAGTCTTGAGAAAAATAAAGCTGCTCCTTGGGAAGACTTAATACAAGAAGCTTGTTTCTGCTTTTAGTGATTTGTTTGGTAGATGTAAAGTGCTTTTTGTTCCAAAAATCGGTGATGGTTGTCAGAGGGCTTTTGGTGAGATTGGGGAACGGTTGGAGCAATCTGGAGGGACAGTCTGGAAGAGGTGGGCTTTTCACTTGGATTAAAGAGAAAGAAAGTTGCCCATTCAAGCTGGAAGTCTCTGCACAATCACTCAGCTGGGCACTGCCCATTGCTCTGTAGACCCTGAACCTGTGTCCATCTCATTCAGCCCCCACATGCCTTCTAAGGGAGCAAAGGCCGAGCAAATGTGGCAGGATTGTGCTGGGCTCTCTGGGGCAGTGGGACTCGGTGGTTCCTGCTTTTCTAGCTAAGTGGGGTTGGGAGAGCACCACATTGTTCTGGAAGTTTTCTTCCTGACAGATGCACGAAACAGCTGGTACAAGTCTTCTTAATCTTTCTTCAGGTCAGAATGTTCCCAAAGAGTAGTCAATTTTTTAAACCTTTTTTTTTTTTTAATTACCCAGGCATAGCCAATCGGGAACTCTGGAATGTTCTGGCGACTCTTACAGTCCCTTGATTAATTGGACGTTTTTAACCACACCGAGTCTCTGCTGATCGGCAGATAGCAGACTCAGAATTTCACAGGAGGGGAAAATGTAGCAGGACTAATTTTATTCCCAGAGAGCTGGGGAGGTGGAAGTCATTTTTTATTACAGCAGCTATTCAAAGGCCTGTTTTCTCAACGCAGAGGAACATTGCACACTTTATATAAAAGTGGACCGATGGTCAGACGCACAGTTTATGGGGCTGGGAGCTGACAGGGATGGGGTCCAGAGGGTTTACTGTTCAGCTGTGACAGATCTTAAAGATGTGTCATTTCTTTGTTTCCACCTGAAGTCATTAGAGCCCCAGGAGGACAGAGCTCTGGGTGTCTCACTCTGCCCGGCCACCTGTCCCCGAGGAGCACCAGAACGTAGGAGGGGGCCCTTCCCAGGAGCACTTTCAAGAAGCATTCTTTGCACACACACGCAGACATACTTATTCACATGCACTTACGTGTGCACACGCATGGCCACACCCCAGGTGCTTTCCTGGCACAAAGTTAAGCGCTGGAGACGGCAGTCCGACTCCCCTTCCAAACTCATGCCTGAACCCCGAGGGTCCCCCTCTGCGATCATTTTCTTCACCTTATGCTGGGTGTTCTTACTGCCCTGAGCCCTTTGACACCCCCGTCCCTCTGCCTAGCTTTCCCTCTCCACACTTCACCCCTGACGGTGGGGGAGGGGCAGGGAGCAGAGGCAACTCTCACAGCTGGAATCCCGTGTTCTCTTCTTTCCCTGTGGACGTGCCATTTCCATTCTTAGGGTCCCCTAGAGCTGACGCCCAAGCGTCCAACTGTGCGTAGCTTCCTCGGGAGAGGACGTGAGCTCAGAGACTTCAGCCTGAATTCAAGCCTGGGTCCAAGCCCCTTGCTCACACATAGGGTTGCCAGGTAACGGACAGGAAACTTGGTTAAATTGCACTTTCCGATGAACAACAGACAATGTTTTAGTGTAAGTACATGCCAGGCAGCATTTGGGACATACACTAACGAAAATTATTCATTTGTCTGAAATTCTGACTTAACGGGGCTTCCTGCATTTTTATGGGTTGAATCTGCCAACCCTACCCCCATGAGACCTTGTGTGTGATTCTGAACACTTATGTTCCCTCATCTTTTCGAGAGAAGGTTTTGAGAGCAGAGCTGACCTCATGGGGATCAGGGTGGGGGGTCAACAGGATAGTCTTTGAATGCACAAAACAAACACTCGGCAAATGTGCATTCCAGGGGGGGCGGGGGGTGTCGCTTGTTCATTTGGTCAGCAACCCTCATTCCCGCTGGGGTGGGGAGAAGTCCTGAGCCTCACGGACAGGCTCCGCCTCCTGGATTCTTGCCGTGACAGGGAGTCCAAAGAGAGACCCTGCAGACAGCAGGAGGGTGGATTGCTCCCTGGCAACGGTTTCTTGTTTTTGGGTGTGGGAAAAATGCACCCATTTGGAGGTGGCTTGTCACTGGGATGCTCAGCATTAGGTCCCTAGAGATTGTGTCTGCCCTACGGTGCGAGCTGCAGGAGGTGCCCTGAGATGCTGCTGGGACCGTCTGCCCCCATGAGGGGTGACAGGGCTCGCAGCTGTTCTGGCTGATGCCTACTGGCCAGGGAAGGGGGCCGAGGGAGGGCTCCTCCAAGGAAGCAGGGCGGCTTGCCCTCCAGCAGTGACCAGCCTTGACCTGGCCCTGGGTGGTCAGGTGGCCAGGCTCGTCCCCGTGCCCATCCCACGAGCATGAGGCTGGGTTTAGCTTGGGTCGTGGTGTAGACAGACCGGCGTAGTGTAGACACACGGCATTTCAGAGGGGGGCCTCCCGCTCAAGAAACGTTGCAGACCAAAGCTGCCTGGCCCCCGTCTGGGCTGAGAATTGTTGGCTGAATGAATGAGCGATCGATCCATCAGGCCCGGTTTGCTGAGGGCTTGCAGTGTGCACTCTCAGGTTATCTGGGTTGTGGGGTTGCCTGATCAGGGAGTTTCTGAATTTATATCTCCAGAGATCAGAGCGACGGCAGAAACCAGTGGGGGATCCAGAGAGAGCCGGGGTGATCCCTGTGGGGGTGGTTCTGCCTTCGGAGCCCGTGGCCCTTGGGGAAGCTGGTAGTTCCAAGACTTCCTCTCCTGGTTGGAAGACCAGCGTGCAAAGTACTTCGTCCAATATCAGACGTTTCACGGACCCCTTGGCATTAGTTGGTGGGAGGAAACCAAGCCCAGGCAATGTGCCCCGAGTGCAGAAGCAGGGTGCAAATGGATGGAGTGCAATAATAAAGATCGCAATTTGGGAGTTAGGACAGAGGTGGAAGGGGGCGTGGCCAGCTGCAGCCTCAGTGGGCCCTCAGCAGACCAGGGTTTCAGGTGGCGGCTGGGTTAGGAGGACTGACGAGGGCAAGGTGGGCATGTGGGAAGCAGATGTGGAGCTGCCCAGGAGCTGCTGTGACCGGGTGGGGTTGGGGGTGGGCTCGTGCCCAGTGCTGGGCCAGGTGGGGCTGCGGGCCGGGTGACCAGGTTTGGTGATGTCCCAGGCGGAATCCCACTCCATCACCGTGGAACTGGGCAGGCTGAGGGGTGGGCCGTTCGTGTCTGTGCATCAGTTTGCAAAGACACAGGCTGGGTCCAGGTTGGGACATAGCAGCCCCACGTTTTGCCATCGGCCGCTTCTTGTTCCGGTTTCAGAATATTTTCTGCTCCTCCTGACTCTGCTAATGAACTCCCAGGAATCGGGACGCGTCACGGGCTGTTGTGCAAAACCCCAGCCACCCCCCGAGTCCCCGTCAGCCTCTCCAAAGGAATCACGGTGTAGGAAAGGGGCTGCAGCTTGTCCTCACGACAGGTTGCTGCATTGATGCCGAGAATGTCCCCGCGCGGCTCGGGCTCGGGCTCGGGCTCGGGCTCGGGCACGGGGCTGCCGACAGGCACCCAGGAGTGTCAGGATCTGACACCGACAACCCAGTCTCCGAGTTTCATGCTGACTTGTAAAATCAGAATGAAAACGTCTCCTGTAATTGTCTGACGGGGGAGATGTGTTGTCTCAATATGACCTCGTTGATTCTTTTCATATTTGTGTTAAAAATGAAAAGCCGGCGATAGCCTCGGCCCACACGGGCAACGTGGGTCTGGGGGCTGCAGGTGCACGGAACGCAGAAGCAGGCGCAAGAGGACTGCTCAGGTGACCCGAGTCTCGTGTCTCCCTTCCCCCGGAACAGCTGGTGACGGCCGTTTTGCAAAAGGGGGCATGGCCCCGAATTAACACTACATTATCACAGCATTATCTTTGTGTCTGCTTTCTTCGTGTTGGGTAAACAATGCTGGAGGGAGAAGACAGTCTGTGACCTTGAGCCTGTCAGCTCGGTCTCTGCTCGCTGCTGTCTACGGGAGCGAGCACCGTGCTTCGGAGGATGCGGAGGAAGGACCGCAGCGTAAACACCCCGCGGTGACATCAGCAGGTGCTGGGAACGTGCATCAGGCACGGTGCACTCTCGGGGATGATGTTGGCTCACACAGGTCCCAGCCTCGAGGCAGCGTCCCAGGAAGTGCTCACGGGGCCCCTCCGGGGAACCTGCTGTCTCAGAGCCGTGCTCCAGCGGGACAGAGGCCCCGTTCACTAACACCTACTCCCAGAGTCAGGACCTCGCCTCCTGGTACCCACGTCCTTGTGTGCGTCTCCCATGTCGCTCACGGTTGGTTAGTGTGACCATTGGCCCCTGGCGGTACCTTCCCAAACTTGGTTATAAAACCCAGTGCTTCTGTCATGGGCGCCCTCTCGCCTCCTTCCTTTCTCTTTCTTGGAGCGCAGCTGCCACGTGAAGAGGTGTAGCTCGTCCTCCCAGGGGAGCCACATGGAGCAGAGGATGAGAGGCCAGCTGGGGGAGAACAAAGCCCCCAACCAGCCCGGGACCTTCCAGCCGCCACCAGGGCTCCAGCCTCGCCAGGACCTCCGGAGGGACTCTGAACTGGAACCATCCCGTCAAAGTCCTCCCGGCTTCCTAAGGTTTGGGGAAAGCATGAGATAATCAGTGCTTGTTCTGAGCGAAGTGATTTGTTGCACAGCAAAGGAGAACCGATATCGATAAGCATGTCAGTGGTGGGAGCTGAAGTCAAGTAGACGTGGAATGTTCTGGAGGTAGAGAGAGAGATTGTGAAAGCTTCCTGGAGGAGGGGGCTCTGGGACAGCTGGAGCTGGGGTGGGCAGGTGGGGGGAAGAGAAGAGGAAATACAGGATATGCGAACGGAAAGAACTGGTGGATCGGGCGCCATGGATAGGAGGGGGAGCTTCCAGAGCGGGCACGGGTTGGGGCATGAATCTGCACACCTATGGATTCCTGGTCCGAGGTGTTCGCGGCCCTGTTGGGATTGGGTTATCTGCCCGTCTCTTTTCTCTTGCAAACAGCTGTCCCCAGGAGATGAAGCCAGGACTGGCGGGGTGGAGGCCCGGGCTAGGCCTGGCACCGGTCCCCACGGGACCTCGGGCTCTGCATCAGGGGGCCCACTCCTCACTCCTGCGACAGAAAACCTCTGAAAGGTCGTCCGCCCATGCTGGCTTTTCACTTCCTTGCTTTATGTGCAATCTCTGGCTGATCTGAAGTTGGCTTTCCACCTCTGCCCGACCACTCCACCGTGCACCACGCGGACACGCTCACGGTTACGCTTTCCTGTGCCAGCTTCCTGGCTGAGGCTCCCGGCTGGTCCTCTCTAGAACCTTCTCTACCTCACTGGCACCTCCTCTCCTTCCCTTGCTGGCTCCTCCTCCTTCTTTCCTAGGCTCTGATCTTCGAACTTTATTCAGATAATTCAGATACCATTGGGTGAGCGTGATTGAGGCTGGATGCGTATTTTGTGGGAACATTTCAGAGGAAGTCAAAGCAAAAGTCGAGGAGTTGGGCCCCAGCCATGTCATTTGTCTCCCAACTGGGAAGGGACAGGGTTTCAGCTCCTGTCTTCACCAGCCGCAGTCACGGGGCTCAGCTCTGCAGCATCCCTCTGCCCGTCTTGCTGCAGGTGCCCTGTTAACAGAGGCCACACCCCAGATTCGCGGAGGCAGAGCACTGCCAGAAACGAGCCCCTGGCCCCCAGCTTCCCTACCATCCAGTGCAAAGTGACGAAGAGAAGTTAGCTACCGCACAGAATCACAGGGGCTTCCTGCGGACCCCTCGCCGGGCACTTCCCTTCGAGATGTGCCTTCCCCAGCTCCTGCCTTTCTCCTCTTCAGTTCCACATCACATCTTCCTTCCTCATTGCCAGGTCCTGACTGTGTCCGCTTTAATCAGGTGCTCCCTCTTTTTAGAGACGGTTCTGCCCGTGACGCTGGCCACTTCCTTCGACGCCAGGGTCCCTGCTGGATTCCCACGGGTCTCGCTGCTTCTGGAGACAGCCCTCTCCTGTCCCCAATCTCCTTTCCCCGCCATGCGGGAAGGGATTCCTCCCCATCCTTTCTCCTTTCCCAGCAGCGTGCCTCCCACTTGCCCTCCACGCCTCTCCCCCATTCTGTGCTAATGAGAGCCTCGGGCTCTCTCCTCTGCTTTCTCCCCTGGCCTCTCTTCCTGTCTTTGTCTGTCCGTCTCTTTTCCTTTCTTCCTCTGTCTCTCCACCTCTGTCTCTCTCCCTCCCCCTTCCTCTCTCTCGGTGAAGGAGAGCGGTGAGTCTGGCAGATGGAGGCTGAAGCTCCCCATGTCCGCCCTCAGGCGCAGAGCGGGGGGCTGCCCGCCTCTCTCCCCGGCCCACCAGGCAGCAGGCTCCCCCACACTGCCGACGAGTACTCAACAAGCCCGGCTGTTTCAGAGTGGTACAGCATTCCATTATGACACACTGGGAACCTGGTTACTTATAAAGCAATTTGCTCCTACAGGCTGGTTTGAGATTAAAATGGTAATTATCTTGCAAATGACTGTAACTGTCTTTCATAAACGTGGCAATGTCTGAGATGTGACTGACTGCGGCCGGCAGCATAATGGGCTTTAATAAACGATATCTTCAGTGTGTTGTCAGGGAACAGAGCCTATTAGTTTGGGACGGGACAATACTGTAATTTCAAGTGAGACAGATTCCATTCTTCTCTCCGGCCATATTTTTTTCAATTGCATGTGCTCATCATTTTTTTCTTAATAGGACATTTTTCCTTAGGATGATTTGCAAATTGTTAATCTGTTTTTATTATCTCTCATTTTTCCCCCTTAAAAGTTTTGCTTTGCCTGCTGCCACAGGGCAGAGCTCTGCAGCCTGGTCTGAATGTGGAGACGCGCCCCTACTTGCTGGGAAACGGACATGGTACGGTGGGGCTGGGACAGTCACTAGGGTCACCAGTTCCAGCGTGTGTCAGGCAGGGGCACTCCCCACACAACCACACGATTCTCAGACGCGGGCTGGATGTCCTCCAACCATCCACCTGGAGACCACGTCGGACAGGCGAGGGGCTCCGTCCCCCGTGACTGCCCTTCCCTTCTGAGGCCAATGGCAGGTCCAAGCTGCTTGCAACCTGTGCCTCTGACCGGTGACTACAAATCCAGGTTCCCCACGCCCTTCTCCTTTGCTGGAGTGCCACGGAGAACTCAGAAAACCAGGTTACTCACTAGATTACTGGTTTATTACACAGGCGATTAAAGGATAGGACTCAACAACAGCCGGATGAAGGCGTACTGAGGGCCAAGTCATGCACAAAGAAGACTGTCCTTGTGGGGTTTGGGTCCTGGCGTGGTGGCACATGGAAGTGTTCTGGTTCCCCAACCTGGAAGCTCCCTGAACCTCCTCCTTCTGGGTTTTTATGGAGGTCTCTCACACAGGCAGGAAGGATTGGGTCGGAAAGGTGGGCACAGCCGTGGGGAGGGGGAGGAGCTGTCCCGGTGGACAGGTTTTGGTCTGAAATGTGCCCACGTCTCAGAAGGGGCAGCACAAAGCAGCTGCCTTTGTTCAAAGTGCATGGCCCTGTTCATTTTGCAAATCAGAAGATTCCTATGGTCCAGAAGCCCAGGATCCTCGTCCTTGGTTGGGGGACAGCACAGAGCAGCCCTGGGGATTCTCCTGGGGCCTGGCTGGCGCCCAGATCGCCCGGCGATGACTGTTCCCAGATGTGTGGATAGGGGCCTGGCTTGCTTCATGTGCTCAATTCCAGAGCAGGGCCGTTCTTCCTTTGGTGAAAGCTAAGAGGTGTGTCAATGCCTCGATGTCTTTTGAATCCTTTGTAGCCCCAAATCAAATAGAAGCTCTTTACATCCACGCCGGAAACATTCTCGTTCCCATTTCCTTTCACCTCTAGGGTGTCTCCCCTGTGCAATTTCCACAAATCACTTCTGAATGGTGCTTTGCCATTCAGCAGTTGGGCATTTATTAAAAAGGCAGACACAAACATTCCCACTTACACGCGGCTGCTTTTAAACACTGGACGTGTGTCCATAGACACTTAAATATACGTGCACGCTATTCATGCGCACCAACACTGTCTCCCGCTTCCATTAATGAAATTATCCTTACAGAATTATCGTCCCTAAACAGTTGCCTTTCCACCACCCTGTGACTCATTGTGATTTCTGCCATTTTCCATCACAATGACTGTGGGCAATTACTCAAGCTCGGTAATTCAAGGCCCAGCTTCCTGCCTGCGGAGCGTGTTGGAATAAGATGCATTTTTTATAGCTGGAAGAATGTTAATGGATGTCAATAGGTTGAGCGCGAGAGCCAGCGCCTGGGAGAAGCAGCCGTGTGGATCTCTGTCTGTCCCTGCAGCACGGGCAATAAAAGCCTTCTCAACTTTTCTGTTGCTTGAACAGCAATTACTGAAACATTCTACTTGGGAAAATGCATTAATTAGATGCTTTCTAGAGATTTTTCAGGTTTATCAACCCCAGTGTCTGTATAACCTCCTTGGCGGAGGCGAGGTGCTGATGGAGCATCTCAGTGTGAACGCTGGCTTCCTCTGGGTCTGCAGCCTGGCATCGCTTGCCCTGCTCCGGGGCGGCTCACTGTCTTCCCTTGCGAGGGGCTGTGCCGGTGCTGGGCCCTGACCCCGAACCATGGCAAGAGTGAGGGCTGCTGTTCCTCTGTGAATGTGCCCCAGACGCCTCTCCGGGAAGACCTGGTAGTGGCCACACGGAGAACGATGAGGCCCCCTCCTCTGATTGTTACTGGTGGTGACAGTGGGGCCCCCGCCAAGCCTGGTGCACAATCTTGGGCAAGTCTCCTAACCCATCACTGGGAGAGAGGGCACAATGCGAGCCCCTCCCTGGCCAGCGCAGTGTGGTCTTCCCTGAGAGAATACCTGGGAGGTGCTGACCAGCACGACGCCTCGCTCGTGGTGAGTGCTCAGTCACGCCACCTGCTGTCACGGTGGCTTCTGTTACTAGAACGTCCGCTGCAGGAGAGCCGGACGTGTGTCTGTCCGCTCCACCGCCACATCCCGGGCTCACGAGGAGGAGAGCTTGTGTTAATCAGGCCTTCAGCTGATGTCTGTCAAATATGGAGATTGAATATGGAGATTGGTGTCCTGGTTATAGTCATCATTTGTCGCCCGGGGTCTAATTGTGGAGTCGGGGGACGGGGAGCTGTAGGGGCGAGGGGTGTGGGGGCAGCGAGGACCCTGCTGGCGGGCCCCCAGGGGGTCTGCGTGGGGTGGTGCTCCAGCGGGCCTTCCAGGGTAGGGGCGTAGTAGAGCTCCCGCACACCTGGCCTGCTTCTAGTGCTTCTCATGCTCACACTCCCTCATATCTCCTCATCTTCGGCCCACATGGGAAGCTGGTTTCACAGGAAATTGGAAAGAACAATGGCCAGGGGCTCGGGACGTCCCGGTGACACTTGGGCATCCTGTCCAGACCCTTGCCCTGGAGCAGGCCTCCGTACGGTGGTCTGGGGGAGGAGATTCACTGCCTCCAGCCACGGCTGCCCTAGGCCACCCCTCCACCTGCTCTGTGCTATGTCCCAGCCCCACAGCACCAAGTGCCCCCTTTCTTCTCACCTCACCCGGAGCCCCCATTTAGATGTGTGACCACCATGGTTTGGAACGGGGTTCTGCCCTGACATGCAGCCCCGGGAGAACTAGATGGGCACTTCCCGCGGGGAAAGCCCGCATCCTCGAGGCAGCCAGCTTCCACGTGGGTGTCAGGAATGCCGTGGGTGAGGGACGCCGTGGGTGAGTGCTGCCTAAGCGGTTTGTGAGGAAAGCGGGCAAGGTTACAGGAGCTGGCAGCTTCCGTCCGAGCCCGGGAGGCAGTCCCACCTCTACAGCAGAGAGGGTGTGGATGGAGGGAGACGGTTGAGGACCTGGCATAAATCCCCGGGGAAGGACCCCTGGGCAAACCCTGTCTGGCCGGAGAGACCAAGCCCCTGCCCCATGGCTCAGGAGGTTTCCAAGCCCTGCATGGGCTGCCCTGTGGAGTGGCAGTGGGTAGGCAACCCTGGGAAAGCCCCGCTGTGAATAGAGTTTCTGGAGGGTGCAGGGCTGGGTAAAGGGACTGCGTCCGTCTGCTGCTCCGAAGGGACCCCGAGCTGTCTCCAGGTCCTAGCAGGACACATGGCCCCAGAGCAGAGGCTCCCCTCATCTGTCTGCTACAGCCTGACTACCCTGTGTGTCGGGGACCAGAGAGGTTCTCCTGGCTTCCTGGGGCTGTCTTGTGAAGTACCACAGACGGGGGCTCGGCCCAAAGAAGCTGTTGCTCGTGGTTCTGGAGGCCAGAAGTTTGAGATCAAGGTGTCCCCAGGGTGGATTCCTTCTGTGGAAGGGTCTGCCCACGACCGTCTCCCAGCACCTGCTGGGTTGCTGGTGATGCTGGGCTCCTGGAAACCTCTCTGCTTCACCTTCACGTAGCATTCTCCCCATGTGCTTGTCTGCGTCGGAATGTCCCCTTTTTATAAGGACACTGGTCACACTGGGTGGAGCCCACTGAGTGAGGTCACCTTGAAGAATTCCATCTGTCACGACACTATTTCCTAATAAGGTCCCGCGTTCCGAGGTGCTGGGGCTCAGGACGCCAACACGTGTGAGGGACACACTTCAACCATCGCCTTGGCTAAAGTCATTCTGTCAACCCTCGGGCTGTCCAGGCTTGGTCCCGGAGGAAACCCCCAAAATGCTTCTTCCACCTTTTACGCTTTGGATCCTACAACGTGGCTTGTGCTGGCTGTTTCCCGAGGGAAAACAGACCCATCCTTGCTTTTTATCAATGTTTCCCATGCAGGGCACCGGGTGAGGTCTCAGGAGCCCAGTGGTGAACAGGACATGCAGAAAAACAGATGGGACGTTACACAGAAAAGGGGGGAATGACACACTGGTGTGAGTTAAGGACACAGAGTGGGTAGGAAAGGATGCCTGGAGGGGTCAGAGCTGCTTCAGACAGGGGCAAGCAGGTGGGCTCTCCTGAGAGGACGCGGTGTGTGGGGCAGAGACGGGTGACCGGAGGAAGACATCTGGCCAAGGAGCATCCGTGGGAGGCAGCACACCTCCCAGGTTTGAGGAACGGGGGGCATGCGGAGTGGCTGGGTCCCAGGAAATGGGTGGAGGCGGGGACTGGCGGGGGGGGGGCAGCTGCAGAGCCTTTCAGTCCGGAGTTTGGATGGGAGCACAGCAGCCTGTGAAGACGGGGGTTGTGGAGGCGAGCCCTGTGGTCTGGCAGGAGGACTGGCCCCGTGGTGAACACCTGCTTGCCCATGGCCGGCTTTCCCTCCTCCCTCACACTGAACTCTCTGCCAGCCTTCCAGGGTGCTCCTCTGTGAGTTGTTGGGCTCATGATGGAGCAGCCATCCTCTGCGGGGGCTTGATTCATCCACAGACCCCTCATGTGTGCAGCCTGGGCCGCGGTGTCCCGGAAATGAGTTCGGCTGTCTCCCGTGCTGCACGTTGTTTGAGAGCATCCCTCCTGGGACAGTCTCCCATGGGGGCAGGGGCTGCGCACACTGTCAGAACCAGGCCTCTGGGAACCCAACCCCCACGTGTCCACTTAGACCAGGAGCAGGAGGGCTGGAGCCCTGAGAACCAGGGAAAGCAGGCAGCAGAGTCCTGGGGCTCCTGGTGGGAAGGGGGTGTGCAAGCCTTGAAACCAGCCAGAGGTCCAGGTTTTAAAGTGGGAGGTGAGGGCCCCAGGAGACCCTGAGCATTCACTGAAAGCAGGCAGCAAGCTGAGGCTCCCACTGTGGGGGACTGGGCAGGGCTGGGGGTCTGTGGTCAACACCCCCTTCACGCTCCTCTGTACCAGGAAGGGTGCCCAGAGTTGCATTTCCTGGGTGGTCCTGGGCTAGCAGGATGCAGAAGGCCCACGGGCGAGAGGGGATGTTGTCCCCAGGGGTAGCTGCTGGCAGAAGCGAGGGCAGGTGGCCTGTGTGATGTTAGCAGGGTCTCCCCAACCACCCATCTCCCTGACCTTTCCTCCCCAGCGGGTGCAGCAGACATCCCAGCCCTGATCCCCTGGCTTCAGACCTTCCTGTGGGAGGCTTCCGTGCTCCCCACCGAACCCGGGACGACGTGGNGGGCCAAAGTCACAGCCCCCGCCACAGAGAGCACCAGGAGCCCCTTCAAATGAGAGCTGCCGGAGAGGAGACGGCAGCCTACCACATTCGGACAGTATGATATTACATGAAAAATGTTACACAAATCTGCCAACACGGTGACTTCAAGTGAGTTAAAACAAAGCCTCACGTGATGAAATCCATCAAACTGTTAACTGCAGGCTCATCGTTAATATTTGCTTCCACGCTGTGACCTACTTCTCTGTATTTTGAAAAATTTAATACACAATTATTGCTTAAATAATGGGAAAAAAAACCACCTTGTGAGTAAAGCCTCCCCCCTCCGCCCACCCCACCTCCCACCACCACCCTCACCAAGGCTCTTATTTTGATCATGCTCTTCTCACGCCCAGTCCAGCTAGAATTTTCTTCTGGGAAAACAAGTGGGTGAGAAGGGGGTGGAGATGTTGGAGCACATCTGCTCTGAGCGGGGAGGAAGCCAAGCTGGCCAGCCCGGGCAGCAGCACGCCGTGGACCGAGGACTGCTCAGCGGGGATGCTGTCTCCAGGCTTTCCATGGGCCTTGATACTTTGGGGAAATGTGTGAGGGTAGACGGCGGCCAGAAAATGAGAAAGGCATAGGTGACAAGGAAGACGAGGAAGACGAGGCCTGGGTGGAGGGAGGAAGGAGAAGCAGTGTCGGGGCGTGTGCGTCTCCATCATGTGGCCTCCCTGGGTCAGGGGACCAGGGGCTTCACTTCTGTCTGTGCTGGAGGTCAGTGCTGCACATCTGCGAAGACCTTTGAGGGGTGGGCGTGTCCAGCCTTCCGTGCCATGCAGGGGGAGCAGGGGCGGGTCAGGACCCTGCAGGTGCTCGGGGATCCCTATCCTCATGGGTGGGCTGGTGCTGAGCGGCGCCCCTGTCAGGGGGCTAGGTGGGGTCTGTGGTTTGCAGGGAGAGGGACCTGTGCCTCGTTACCACCCAGTATCCTAAGCTGGATTTGTTGGCAGCTCTGTGCAGAGACCCCAAGAACATGCCTCCCCTTTCCCCAGTGCTGAGCTGGCCTTGGGACGGAACCATCCCCTCTGAAGACATATTTGCTGGAAGGCTTACAGCCCTGGTGGTGGCCGTGGGACTGGTTCTGTTCAGTTGAACCTGCACAGAGTCCTTGCCACTTCCCGGGCTGGCGTGCCCTCCCTCTCTGTGTTCTCCCAGGCTGAGGGCAGTAGACCCTTGATGGGTGGAACCACAGGACAGAAGGGGTCTGGGTCTGCCCGTCACTTTGCAGGCCACGCTGTCCATGGGAATGAGACAAACACTGGGCTTTCACACGCTTGAGAAACAAGCTAGGTGTGGCAAACTGCAGCTTAGTGCGATGTTACAGCAGCCGACATCACTCAGGGAGGCTTCTCCAAGTGTCTCCTGCTTTCTGCTTGAAACTGGAGAGATTTTGGAGTGTCGGGGTGGCTCAGTCAGTTAAGCATCTGCCTTCAGCTCATGTCATGGTCTCAGGGTCCTGGGATCGAGTCCTGCACAGGGCTCCCTGCAGCAGGGAGTCTGCTTCTCCCTCACCCTCTGCCCCTCTGCCTGCTTATGCTCCCTCTCCCTCTCCCTCAAATAAATAAGTAAACTCTTAAAAAAACCTGATGAGATTTCTAGGGTCTGGGCTCACATGGGTGTCTGTCCCTTTCTTGCTCATTTTTTAAATGCACATGGAAGAGAAGGTTTTTTCCCCCAACAGTCCTGCAGAATGAAACTTTGAAGGTGCAAGCACTTTGGACTCAGAAGTTAACCCTGGGGAGCCTGACGTGTAGATAGACGTTGATCTGGCTGTTCCCTGTGGCCGGGGCATGCGTGGTTCCTTGGAGACGCACATGCAGCATACACGTTGGGGGCACACCCAGCAGTGGAGAGCTCTGAAGAAGCTGAAATGCCCCCTGGATGGCCTCTTTCTGCTGAGGGGAGATTCCCCTGTAACTATAAGAGGGATGCAGTGTGGGGAGGGGGCGTGGGATTAGGAGTTGGTGGTCAGAGTCCCTGGTCAGTCCATTGCCTGGCACGGTAAATTGATAGGTTAAATCCTTGGCCAAGCCAAGAACCACAAGCTCATAAATGATAACTGCTGTATGCCTCTTAATTTTGGGGTGATTTGACTTTAATTGAGAAATTTGACCACTCTGAGCCTCAGTTTCCTTTTTGATAAGACGGGAATAAACATAGTTGCTACCTGTGTTTACACGATGCCTCCCTTGTGTAAAGATCACTGTGGGGATGAAGCAAGACCGGATACCAGGACCCTGGGTAGTGCAAGATGCTTACTCAGGATGCTGCTCTTTTAGGAACCGAAGCGAGACCCCCCAAACACCCTGTCTTTGTTTTTGAGTGGGCTCAACATTGAATGTGGGAATCTGGGCCAATGTGCTGGGGTAGGGTGAGGTGGGGAAGGAGGTGCAGGACCCCAAGGTTCCATTCCCGTCCATATGTCTTGCTGGAGGAACAAGAGGAAGGCGCAGTGAGCAGCAAGGACACAGCAACATCTGTCAGAACTTGGGAGCCACCTGACCTCCAGGCCAAGGGCAACCCCACTGGGGACTCTGTTCCTAACGGACACACGAGATGAAGGTACAAGCATTCTCCCTGACACCAGCATCAGAGGTAAGGAGGCTCTCCCAAACATCCTAGCCCCTCTTCATAGCCTGTTAGCACCCTGTCACCCATGATACACCCACACCATTCAGCATTCTGGAAGGCACCAAGGCTGGGACGATGTGGGAGGCAGACGCGGGCTCACTGCACACCTGCAGCTGAGGCTCAGGGGTCAGAGGCACATTTTCCGGAGCTGCTGTCAAGCCTAGATGCCCACAGCCCTCCCCATCACTCCTGCATAGCTCTGCCAGGTCTGTCTTCATAGCTGGGATCATCCTCAGAGCCTGTGCTGGCAGCTTTGAAGGAAGACAGAGCAAGAGGGTGAGCTGGAAACCAGGCTGGCCTGCAGAAAGAGATTTGCCGGGCACCTTGGCGGGGAAGAGAGCTCAGGGTGCCAGCTAGAAACGCAGGAGGGAGAGAACAAAGAAGGGTATGACCTTCCCCCAGTGAGCCTGTCACCATGGAGGGGGCGGCAGGTAGGTGCAAAGGGGAGGGAGGGGGGGCAGGCCAAGGCAGCAGCCAGAGGAGCCCAGGAAAGAGGGCACAGAGCTGGCTGGCGCCTGGGCCACGAGAGTGCCTGGCCTCCACGTGATAAGGTGGGTCACGGGTCTGAGCGACAGGCATCTGGTTCCTTCTCCTGGATGGCTTGACTCTGGCCAGGGAATCAAAGCCTGTGTGTCTGCCTCCAAGCACGTGCTGGGCTTCTGGCTGCAGCATGTGTCTGTGTATGTGCACGTGTGTCTATTCACACACACGCGCGTGTCTTGGCTTGCACACACAGGTGTCCAGACAATCGTCTCACGAGGACATGATCTTGTTTGGAGAGTGGAAATCAGGACCTCGAAGGGGAAGCTGCATCTCCATGCCTGTTGCAGCTCTCTTCATGTTAGCCAAGATCCAGAAGCCACCTCAGTGTCCACTGATGGAGGCATGGACAAAGAGGATGTGGCATATATTCACGGCGGGTGTCGTTCAGGCTTATAAATAAAGGGTGATCTGCCGTTTGTGACAACACGGATGGACCCGAAGCACCTTGTTCTGCATGAAGCCAGTCACAGCAGGACGAATACTGTGTGATGGCTCTGAAATCATCAACCTCGCAGAAGCAAAGACTAAAAGGGCTCCCAGGAACCGGGGGAGGGGAACTGGGGAGACGCTGACCAAAGGGGAAAACATTGCAGTTGGATGAGCTGTTCTAGAATCTGCCGGCTGCACTGTGTTTACACATAGTTAACAAAAGGGTGTGTGTCCTTAGCACAAACAGGGCAGATGTCCTGTTAACTGTTCTCACCACACTAACGAGCAAGGAAGTAAATAAATAAAGGTTTGTAGCGAGAGCTGTTTGGAGGACATTATAAGATGTCTTCTGTGTCCCAGGGGTTCAGGGAGGCACCTGAAGTCCCAGCCCAGGCTGCTGAACTATTTCACAGCGGGGAGGTTGTCTGTCTCACATGGCTGGTCAACAGTGGAGGCTCGACTTGATTCCAGAGCCTCACCCAGGATGCGGGGGGTACCGCTCAGTGTCAGGGATGCCCAGGATGTGGTGGGTTCTGCTTGGCATCAGAGAGGCTGGGGAAGCTGGAGGTAATGCTCAGGGTCATAGGTGCTCATAAGCTGGGGATACTAGTCAGCATCATGGATGCCCAGGAAGCAGGACTTTTGGTTGTAGGGACCCCAGTCCTTCTTGACACACCCTCCTCCCCAGTCTGTTGGCCTCCCTGGCTTGAGCCCGAGCCAGCCCTGGCTGGGATCTGGCTGTGCGGAGACAGAAGGTCTCTGGGCTATGTCCTGACCACCCTGTTCCAGGCTGATGAGCCATGCGGGCCATGACCTTTACAGGCTGTGCTGCTCACAGCTCACCTGCCAATCTGAACAGAGCAGAGCCTGTGGTGTTGAACACCCAGCATCAGCAGAATGACCAAGTTCCTGCAGGAATAGAGGGTGAGAGGCTTGCAGAGAGCTCATGTTGAAGAGCATGCCCAGGGCACTGAGCAGTGGGGCCGGATGGGGGGGTAGGTTCATGCCCAAGATGTCAGATGGACAGCAAGTTAGCTGTCCCTCCACCCAGGAGGGGTGAGGAAGGAGTGGTGGGTCAGAAGACAGGAGACCAAGATCTAGACAGCTGCATGCCCTTGGGTGGGTCAGTTCCCTTCTCAAGCCTGCAGCTTCCTCCTCGTTGAAGAAGGCAGTTGGACAGGGGCCATCCCAAGGCCTTTTCTGGCTTTCAGGGTCAGTGACCTTGGCATGATGAGAGGGACAGGTGACCCCACATTGCACAAGGTGGTGTATCTAAGAGGGTGACCCTAGCTGCTTAGAGTTGATGGGGAGAGGTCTTGGGTCTTGTTGGGTCAAGAGGATAATGAAAGGAGAGCTGGTTTCAAGCAGACCATTGGATGGCAGTGATGGTGACCCAGGGAGCCTTGGAGGTAAGGGGACAGTGAAGGTGAAACTATGGCTCCAGGGAAGCCCACAGTGGTGGTCACAGCCTAACCCTCCAGTCTAGACTCTCACTGTGCTACCCCTCCAAGCTGTGCATTTGTCATCCAGAGTGGCTCATGGGTCCTGATCACAGAAGGCATTTTTGGAGTCTGTGCTGTGACAGGTTGCACTGGCAGCTCCAATCAGTGGCCTCCCTGTCTCCAGGCACTTTGCCTCGTGACTCTGCACCTCTCCCCATCAGCAGGTGGGAGTCTATGAATCTGGGCTGCTCCCGTGACTTGCTTTGACCAGCACAAAGTGGTGGAAGTGATGGCGGGTCACCTTTGTGCCCAGGCCTCAGGGGACTTGCACGCTTTTGCTCTCCCTTTCAGATCCCTGACTCCAACCGTGAGGGCAAGCCTGGACTGGGATGACAGAGCATGTGAGGTGAGCAGCCCAGTCATCCCATCACCCAGCTAACAGCCAGCCGACCCTGAGCAGCATGGCTACCCAGCTGATCTGCAGTGATCTGCAGAAGCACATGGGATCCAGGAAAGAACCAGGAGAACCACCCAGCAGAGCCCAGCATGAGTCGCTAACCTGCAGAATCATGAGTTGAAGGAATAGCTGTTGATCTGAACAATCGAGTTTGGAGCTGGTATGTATTTATTTGCTCATGCTAGCACCATGACTCAGCAGATAGACATGGTGTGGACTGTGTCCTGTCTTCCCCTCTGGCTCAGGGAAGGAGAACACCACCTGCTCAGAGCTCAGACCCTTGCACCAATGGACTGTGTTGAGTCACTTCTGAGCTAAGGAAATACAAATGCTGTTTGACCCTCCATGTCCTTGTGTCTTTTTCCTTTTTTAAGATCTCATTTATTTCTTTGATTGAGAGATAGAGAGAGCCAGAGAGCACAAGCCAGGGGCTGAGGGGTGGGAATGGCAGAGGGAGAAGGAGGAGCAGACTCCCCGCTGAGCAGGGAGCCCAATGAAGGACTCAATCCCAGGACTCTGGGATCATGACCTGAGCTGAAGGCAGACGCTTCACCACCGAGCCACCCAGGCGCCCCCCCTTGTCCTTTTTTTGTGGCCACCTGGAAGCCTCGTGTTTAGAGGCCTGAGCCTTGAGCAGGAAGGAACCCGCTCAGAGAGGAGCATGTATCGCATGAGTGAGAAGAGTGACCCTTTTTCCTGGATCGAGAGTCTGGTGTGAGTCAGACACTCCTTCCATATAACCCAGCCCATCCCGAGAGCCAGAGATGCTGTTCGTCCCCACCTGAGGGCCACCTGAGGGCCACCTGAGGATCAAGGTGAGTGTTGAGTCCCAGGGTGAACACACTGAGGGAAAACAAGCAGACATCATTCTGGGGTGAACAGTAGGTTCTTGTCCAGGGACATCCCTGGGGTGTCCAGTGGGCACTGCCCAGCTGAGGGCTCTAGGTATGGATTTGCCCACTTGCCCTCAGGCCCAGGCTCACACTGGTCTGCTGTTCTCAGGCAGCTGTGCTAGGAAGTTAGCACAAACTGTGCGATGACTCAGCCTATCACAGGCTGGACTGGGGCAGCATAAGACTGAATAAAGCTTATATTAGGCAGGGCTCATTCAGTTCTAGACAACTCAACTGAACAGAACTTAAGCAAAAATAGGAACTTATTTGCTTATTATATAAAAAAAAAAACAGATGGAACCCAGACCTGACTTGATCCAGATGTTCATATGATGGTGTGACCATTCCCTGGGTCTCTGTCCCTGCTCTGCTCTCCTGCCTGCTGACCTCATTCCCGTGTGATGGCAGATTGGCCAATAGCAGGGGACCTTCAGTCAGTTCATCATCTCTGGTGAAAGAGATTTCCTCTTTCCCAAACATTTGACCAGCATCCCTGGGTCTGGCCCTTCCTGGTTCAGGTGGGGTCTCCTGGCACCCCCTTCATTGATCACTGTGCCCTGAGGGATGTTTCCACTGTCTGGCCTAGTCATGCATTCAGACTTGGAGCCAAGGGTCTTTCCAACCCAAGCTGTATAGACTGAGGGTGGGGGGCACTCTTTCCCCAAAGGACCATCTAGGTACAGGCCAGATGGTGGGGAAGTTGGGTCAGGAAGGGAAACTTTCCTGTCTGTGGCACAGTTGGGCTCTTCTCTTCAATGTGTTCTAACCCTTGCAATGAACATGGGGGAACAGATGTCTATTTGAGATCCTAATTTCAATTCTTTTGGACATATACCCAGAACTGGGATTGCTGGATCATAGGATATTTCTATTTTTAATTTTTGGAGGAGCCTACGTGCCATTTTCCACAGTGGCCACACCAATTTACATTCCTCCCAATGGTACACAAGAGTTCCAAAGTGTGCAGGTCCTTGCCAACACTTGTTATCTTTGGTGCTTTGATGACAGGCATCATAACAGATGTGATAAATCACTGTGGCTTTGATTTACATTTCTCTGATGATTAGTGATAGTGAGCATCCTCTCCTATACCTGTTGGTCATTTGTATGTTTTGTTTTGTTTTTTGTAGAAATAGCTGTTTACCTCCTTTGCCGACTTTTAAATCAGGTTATTTGTATTTTTCTTACATATTTTGGATACTAACCCTTTATCAATATATGGTTTGCAACATTGCTCATAAAAGCCAAGATATGGAAAGAGCATAATGTCCAACTGTATAAATGTATAAAGAAGATGTGGCAGGCACACACAGTGAAATATTATTCAGCATTTTTCAAAGAAGTCCTGCCATTTGTGACACCTGGAGGATGATATGTTAAGTGAAATAAGCCAGTCATGAAAGGACAAACACTTAAGTGGAATCTAAAGCAGTCACACTTGTACAAGCAGAGAGTAGAATGGTGGTTGCTGGTGGCTGGGGGAAGGGAGTAATGGGGAGATGTTCCTGACGGCTACAAAGTTTCAATTACACAGGATGAAGGCATTCCAGGATTTGCTATAGACCATAGTCTACAGCTGGCAAGACAGTGTTGTTGGCTTAGAAATTTAAGAGGCTAGATAGAGCTCATGCTAAGTATTCTCGCTGCAATAAAAAAGAATTGATCATAAAGTTAATTACTTTTTTTAAAGTCATTTCTAGGATTCTGTGATGATAGTATTTGAAAGCTTTTGAAAATTTTAATTGGCTGTGATCTTTTGTTCTAAATCAATAATCATTTGTTCACACACCCAAATTTCTCTGACTTCTTGCTTATTTTGCAGCATTAATTCTTACAGTGCTATCAACACTTGGGTAGCTGACCCACTTCTAGCCCCTCCAGGCCCATCCCCAGCATCACCAGAGCCTTAAATTATGACACCGATTATGTTTAAAAGTGGAGCCTCAGTGTGTCACCAGCAGGAGCCAACTGTGTTTATGAGCAATGCACAGAACATGCACAAGGGCAGGTAACTGGAAGGACAGAGCTCCCTGGATTTTTTAGTTTAGTTTTGGTTCCTGGATGCTGCTCTGCCCTCCCCAGAGCAGTCCCTGAAAAAATACCACCGGGCAGTTTCTTCAG
Source organism: Ailurus styani (assembly GCA_002007465.1). Lineage (NCBI taxonomy): Eukaryota > Metazoa > Chordata > Mammalia > Carnivora > Ailuridae > Ailurus > Ailurus styani. The sequence continues at coordinate 349,304 of LNAC01000237.1, read as the reverse complement.
TGGCTCGTAGGACTTGGTGTATATTTTCTCCCATGTGGTGCTGGTTTCTTTTCTCCCCCATTTCATATTTATTTAAGTGATGCTTTTACACCTTCTTTTTTTATTAACATATAATGCATTATTTGCCCCAGGGGTACAGGTCTGTGAATCATCAGGCTTACACAATTCACAGCACTCACCATAGCACAAACCCTCCCCAATGTCCATCACCCATCCACCCTATCCCTACCCTCCCACCCTCCAGTAACCCTCAGTTTATTTCCTGAGATTAAGAGTCTCGTATGGTTTGTCTCCCTCCTGATCCCATCTTGTTTCATTTTTTCCCTCCCTACCCCCCACAACCCCCACCCTGCCCCTCAAATTCCTCATATCAGATAGATCATATGATAATTGTCTTTCTCTGATTAACTTATTTTGCTTAGCATAATACCCTCTAGTTCCATCCACATCGTTGCAAATGGCAAGATTTCAGTTTTTTGATGC
>LNAC01000237.1:254676-348369 GCA_002007465.1 Ailurus styani | reverse complement strand
CAGGTGCATGTGCCCCTGAGGATCACTACCTTTGTATCTTTAGGGTAAATACCCAGTAGTGTGACTGCTGGGTCATAGGGTAGTTCTATTTTCAACTTTTTGAGGAACCACCATACTGTTTTTCAGAGTGGCTGCACCATTTTGCATTCCCACCAACAGTGTAGGAGGGTTCCCCTTTCTCCGCATCCTCGCCAACATCTGTCGTTTCCTGACTTGCTAACTTTAGCCATTCTGACTGGTGTGAGGTGGTATCTCACTGTGGTTTTGATTTGTATTTCCCTGATAGTGAGTGATGTTGAGCACTTTCTCATGTGTCTGTTGGCCATTTGGATGTCTTCTTTGATGAAATATCTGTTCATGTCTTCTACCCATTTCTTGATGGGATTATTTGTTCTTTGGGTGTTGAGTTCGATAAATTCTTTATAGATTTTGGATACTAGTCCTCTATCTGATATGTCATTTGCAAATATCTTCTCCCACTCTGTCAGTTGTCTTTTGGTTTTGTTGACTGTTTCCTTTGCTGTGCAAAAGCTTTTGATCTTGATAAAGTCACAATAGTTCATTTTTGCCCTTGCTTCCCTTGCATTTGGTGATGTTCCTAGGAAGAAGTTGCTGCGGTTGAGGTCGAAGAGGTTGCTGCCTGTGTTCTCCTCTAGGATTTTGATGGATTCCTGTCTCACATTGAGGTCTTTCGTCCATTTTGAGTCTATTTTTGTGTGTGCTGTAAGGAAATGGTCCAGTTTCATTCTTCTGCAGTAGCTGTGCAATTTTCCCAACACCATTTGTTGAAGAGACTGTCTTTTTTCCATTGGACGTTCTTTCCTGCTTTGTGGAAGATTAGTTGACCATGGAATTGAGGGTCCATTTTTGAGCTCTCTATTCTGTTCCACTGATCTATGTGTCTGTTTTTGGGCCAGTACCATACTGTCTTGATGATGACAGCTTTGTAATAGAGCTTGAGGTCTGCATTTGTGATGCCACCAACTTTGGATTTCTTTTTCAACATTGCTCTGGCTATTCGGGGTCTTTTCTGGTTCCATACAAATTTTAGGATTATTTGTTTCATTTCTTTGAAAAAAGTTGATGGTACTTTGATAGGGATTGCATTAAATGTGTAGATTGCTCTAGGTAGCATAGACATTTTCACAATATTTGTTCTTTCAATCCATGAGCATGGAACGTTTTTTCATTTCTTTGTGTCTTCCTCAATTTCTTTCATGAGTACTTTATAGTTTTTGGAGTACAGATTCTTTGCCTCTTTGGTTAGGTTTATTCCTAGGCATCTTATGGTTTTGGGTGCAGTTGTAAATGGGATCAACTCCTTAATTTATCTTTCTTTTGTCTTGCTGTTGGTGTATAGAAATGCAACTGATTTCTGTGCATTGATTTTATATCCTGACCCTTTACTGAATTCCTGCTTGAGTTCTAGCAGTTTTGGAGTGGAGTCTTTTGGGTTTTCTACATAAAGGATCATATCATCTGCAAAGAGTGAGAGTTTGACTTCTTCTTTGTGGATTCAGATGCCTTTTATTTCTTTTTGGTATCTGATTGCTGAGAGTAGGACTTCTAGTACTATGCTGAATAGCAGTGGTGATAGTGGACAGCCCTGCCGTGTTCCTGACCTTAGGGGAAAAGCTCTCAGTTTTTCCCCATTGAGAATGATATTCACTGTGGGTTTTCATAGATGGCTTTGATGATATTAAGGTATGTACCCTCTATCCCTACACTGTGAAGTTTTGATCAGGAAAGGATGCTGTACTTTGTCAAATGCTTTTTCAGCATCTATTGAGAAGATCATATGGTTCTTGTCCTTTCTTTTATTAATGTATTGTATCACATTGGTTTATTTTGATTGATGTTGAACCAATCTTGCAGCCCAGGAATAAATCCCACGTGGTCGTGGTGAATAATCCTTTTAATGTACTGTTGGATCCTATTGGCTAGCATTTTGGTGAGAATTTTTGCATCTGTGTTTATCAAGGATATCGGTCTGTAATTCTCCTTTTTGATGGGGTCTTTGTCTGGTTTTGGGATCAAGGTATTGCTGGCCTCATAAAATGAGTTTGGAAGTTTTCCTTCCATTTCTATTTTTTGGAACAGTTTCAGGAGAATAGGTATTAATTCTTCTTTAAATGTTTGGTAGAATTCCCCTGGGAAGACATCTGGCCCTGGGCTCTTGTTTGTTGGGAGATTTTTGATGACTCCTTCAATCTCCTTACTGGTTATGGATCTACTCAGCTTTTCTATTTCTTCCTGGTTCAGTTTTGGTAGCTTATATATCTCTAGTGATGCATCCATTTCTTCCAGATTGTCAAATTTGCTGGTGTAGAGTTGCTTATAATATGCTATTATAATTGTTTGTATTTCTTTGGTGTTGGTTGTGAGTTCTCCTCTTTCATCCAGATTTTATTAATTTGGGTCCTTTCTCTTTTCTTTTTGACAAGTCTGGCCAGGGGTTTAGCAATCTTATTAATTCTTTCAAAGAACCAGCTCCTAGTTTCATTGATTTGTTCTACTGTTCTTTTGGCTTCTATTTCATTGATTTTTTGCTCTGATCTTTATTATTTCTCTTCTCCTGCTGGGTGTAGGCTTTCTTTGCTGTTCTTTCTCCAGTTCCTTTAGTTGTAAGGTTAGGTTGTGTACTTGAGGCCTTTCTTGTTTCTTGAGAAAGACTTGTATTGCTATATACTTTCCTTTCAGGATCAACTTTGCTGTGTCCCAAAGATTTTGAACAGTTGTGTTTTCATTTTCATTTGTTTCCACGAATTTTTTTTTCATTTTTAAAAAGATTTTATTTATTTGTTTGACAGAGAGAGAGATCACAAGTAGGCACAGATAGGCAGAGAGAGAGGAGGAAGCAGGTTCCCTGCTGATCAGGGAGCCTGATGTCGGGCTTGATCCCAGGACCCTGAGATCATGATCTGAGCCAAAGGCAGAGGCTTTAACCCACTGAGCCACCCAGGCGCCCCTGTTTCCATGATACTTTTTAATTCTTTAATTTCCTGGTTGACTGATTCATTCTTTAGTAGGATGTTCTATAGCCTCCATGTATTTGAGTTCTTTCCACCTTTCCTCTTGTGATTGCGTACTAGTTTCAGAGCATTATGGTCTGAAAATATGCAGGGAATGATCCCAATCTTTTGGTACCAATTGAGACCTGATTTGTGACCCAGGATGTGATCTATTTTGGAGAATGTTCCACATGCACTAGGGAAGAATGTGTATTCTGTAGCTTTGGGATGGAATGTTTTAAATATATCTGTGATGTCCATGTGGTCCAGTGTGTCATTTAAAACCTTTATTTCCTTGTTGATCTTTTGCTTCAATGATCTGTCCATTTCAGTGAGGGGGATGTTAAATTACCCTACTATTATTGTATTATTGTCGATGTATGTCTTTGATTTTTGTTATCAATTGGTTTATATAATTGTCTGTTCCCATGTTAGGGGCAGAGATATTTAAAATTGTTAGGTCTTCTTGTTGGACAGACTCTTTAAGTATGATATAGTGTCTTTCCACATCTCTTATAGTCTTTGGCTTAAAATATAATTTATCTGATATAAGCATTGCCACCCCAGCTTTCTTTTGATGGCCATTAGCATGGTAAATTGTTTTTGCACCCCTCACTTTAAATCTGGAGGTGTCTTTAGGTCTAAAATGAGTTTCTTGCAGACAGTATATCGATGTGTCTTTTTTTTTTTTATCCATTCTGATACCCTGTGTCTTTTGATTGGGGCATTTAGCCCATTTACATTCAGGGTACCTATTGAGAGATATGAATTTAGAGCCATTGTATTGTCTGTAAGGTGACTCTTACTGTATATTATTTCTGTTCCTTTCTGGTCTGTTACTTTTAGGTTCTCTCTTTGCTTAGAGCACCCCTTTCAATGTTTTCTGTAGGGCTGGCTTAGTGTTTGCAAATTCTTTTAGTTTTTGTTTGTCCTGGAAGCTTTTAATCTCTCCTATTTTAAATGACAGCCTAGCTAGATATGGTATTCTTGGCTGTGTATTTTTCTCACTTAGTGCTCTGAATATATCATGCCAGTCCTTTCTGGCCTGCCAGGTCTCTGTGGATACGTTTGCTACCAATCTAATATTTCTACCATTGTATGTTACAGACCTCTTGTCCTGAGCTGCTTTCAGGATTTTCTCTTTGTCACTGAGACTTGTAAGTTTTACTATTAGATGAAGGGGTATGGACCTATTTTTATTGGTTTTGAGTGGGGTTTTCTGTGCCTCCTGGATTTTGATGCTTGTTCCTTTCACCAAATTAGGGAAATTTTCTGCTATAATTTGCTCCAATATACCTTCTGCCCCTTTCTCTCTTTCTTCTTTTTCTTCTGGGATCCCAATTATTCTAATATTGTTTCATCTTATGGTATCACTTGTCTCTCAAATTCTCCCCCTTGTGGTCCAGTAGTTGTTTGTCTCTCTTTTTCTCAGCTTCTTTATTCTCCATCATTTGGTTTTCTATATCACTAATTCTCTCTTCTGCCTCATTTATCCTAGCAGTAAGAGCCTCCATTTTTAATTGCACCTCATTAATAGATTTTTTGATTTCAACTTGGTTAGATTTTAGTTATTTTATTTCTCTAGAAAGGGATTCTTATTTCTCCCGAAAGGGATATTCTCTAGTATCTTCCGTGCTTTTTTTGAGCCCAGCTAGCACCTTGATAATCGTCATCCTGAACTCTAGTTCTGACATCTTACTAATGTCTGTATTGATTAGGTCCCTGGCCGTCAGTACTGCCTCTTGTTCTTTTTTCTTGTGGTGAGTTTTTCTGCCTTGTCATTGTATCCAGATAAGAGTAGATGAATGAGAGAACAAAATACTAAAAGGGTAGCAATGACCCCAGAAAAATATACACTAATCAAATCAGAAGAGACCCAAAACTGGGGGGAGAAGAAAGGAGGAAAATTGATTTTGGGTATATTTTGGCCCGTTAGAAGAATCTATCTCCCCCATTTGTTTTCTTTTTTAAAAAGATTTATTTATTTTTATTTTATTTATTATTTTTTTTGACTTTATTTTTTCAGTGACCCAAGATTCATTGTTTATGTACCACACCCAGTGCTCCATGCAATACGTGCCTTCCTTAATACCCACCACCGGGCTCACCCATCCCCTCTCCCCTCTCCCCTCCATAACCCTCAGTTTGTTTCTCAGAGTCCACAGTCTCTCATGGTTCATCTCCCCTTCTGATTTCCCTCAATTCACTTTTCCTTCCCTTCTCCTAAAGTCCTTCCTTTTATTCCTTATGTTCCACAAGTAAGTGAAACCATATGATAATTGACTTTCTCTGCTTGACTTATTTCACTCAGCATGATCTCCTCCAGACCCGTCCATGTTGATACAAAAGTTGGGTAGTCATTCTTTCTGATGGCTGAGTAATATTCCATTGTGTATATGGACCACCTCTTCTTTATCCATTCATCTGTTGAAGGGCATCTGCGCTCTTTCCACAGTTTGGTAATTGTGGACATTGCTTCTACCTCCCAAAATTTTGAAGAAAGAAAAACTTATATATATATACAAAAATAAAGGTAAACACAATGAAGGGATGGAATATGACTGTAAAGATGAAAATTCAAAAAGATTCTAAAAAAGGAACTGATAATATAAGAAGTTGTTTGAAAAAAGAAAAAAAAAGAGAAAAGAATGTGATCGGGGTTGAGACTAGAACAAAGCCATGTGCTAGGTTTAGGGTATATTTTGATCTATCAGAAGGAACTGTGTCCCAAAATTTTATGGAAAGAAAAACCTATATGTACACAAAAAGTTAAATATAACAAAGGAATAAAATATGACTATAACAATGAAAATTTAAAAAGATATTTAAAAAGGCATTGATAAGATAAAATAGTTAAAAAACATTAAAATAGGAAAGAGGGAAAATTTTTAAAAAATTGAGTAAGAAAAAGATAAAATTAAAAATTTAACTTTGAAAGACTAAAGGATCAGGGGGAAAAAGTCATGAATTCTTTGTGTTGCTTTCCCTAGCTCTGGAATTCTGCAGTTCTCATTGATCAGTGAACTTGGTGTTGGCTGCATGCTCTTGCAGATCTTCTGGCTGAGGGGCCTATTGCTGTGATTCTCAAATGTCTTTGCCCAAGGTGGAATTGCACTGCCCTTGCCAGGGCTAGGCTAAGTAATTTGCTTGGGTTTGCTCTTGGAGCTTTTGTTCTCTGAATGCTTTCTGTACAGCTTTGGAGGATGGGAATGAAAAAGGAAGCCTGTGGAGAAAGGGGAACCCTTCTACACTGTTGGTGGGAATGCAGGCTGGTGCAGCCACTCTGGAAAACAGTGTGGAGGTTCCTCAAAAAGTTGAAAATAGAGCTACCCTATGACCCAGCAATCGCACTACTGGGTATTTACCCTAAAGATACAAAGGTAATGATCTGAAGGGGCATGTGCACCCTAATGTTTATAGCAGCAATGTCCACAATAGCCAAACTATGGAAAGAACCTAGATGTCCATCAACAGATGAATGGATAAGGAAGATATATATATATATACAATGGAATACTATGCAGCTATCAGAAACTGAAATCTTGCCATTTGCAATGATGTAGATGGAACTAGAGGGTATTATGCTAAGCAAAATTAGTCAATCAGAGAAAGACAATTATATGTGATCTCTCTGATATGAGGAATTTGAGGGGCAGGGTGGGAGGGTCATGCGTGGTAGGGAGGGAAAAAAATGAAACAAGATGGGATCAGGAGGGAGACAAACCATAAGAGACTCCTAATCTCACTAAACAAACTGAGGGTTACTGGGGGGTGGGAGGGAAGGGATAAGGTGGATGGGTTATGGACATAGGGAGGGTTTGTGCTATGGTGAGTGCTGTGAAAGGTGTAAGCCTGATGATTCACAGACCTGTACCCCTTGGGCAAATAATAATTAAAAAAAAAAGAAGAAAGAAAATGGTGGTGTCCTCATCTCTGATACGGAGGAGTGGAGAGCGTGGGGCCCCACTCCTCAGTGTGTCCTCAGATGAAAGCAGACAATCCCTCCCGTCTCCCTGGCCTCCTGCCACGCTTTGATCTCACCCAGCCTGTGCCCGAGCGTTTCTATCTCTGGTGCATGGCCCCGTTTGGAATCTCCAAACGCAGCAGATTCCTGCAATGCACTCCCCCGCCGCTCCCCCAGAAGAGGAAGGTGAGTCTCCCTGATCTACCATTTGTGGGTCCCTGCTTGAAGAGCAGTGGCCTGACTGTGTCTCAGATCATGGTTTAAGGTAATCCCGAGCTGAGAGACTCCTCCTTGGCTTCGTCTCTGCTGCTGGCTTCCCTGCTCTGATACCTGGCATTTCTGCCACACTCAGTCACCCCTGGTCTTTCTGTGACCCTGTGGGTCCTGAGACCACACTGTCCCCATGAGGGTCTACCCCATGCTTAGCCTCTGGAGAGACGTCCCTCAGTGGAACTAAGAGTTCCGATTTTGTGCTCCATTGCTCTACTGCTTGCTGGGAGCCAGCCCCAACCCCGTGGTCTATCTTCCTGTATATTGCCTCAGATTCACTTCTCTGCATATCCTAGCTTCCAGAAAGTGGTGGATCTTCTGTTTCTAGAATTGCTGCTCTTCTCTTCGATCTCCCGTTGAATTTGTAGGTGTTCAGAATGGTTTGACACCTATCTGGCTGAACTCCTGGGACCTGATGATATTCTGGTCTCCTACTCCTCTGCCATCTTGTTCCCTTGCCTTGGTGCTTGCTTCTTTCAGACCAAGATGCTCAGCCCTGGGTGAGCTTGTCCTCTCTCTGGGCTGAGGGAAGGTTGACTGAACCCTCCTGTGTGAGGATGCCTGTGTCCATCCCTGAGCCAGAGCTGCTCTCCCCTGACGCCGGCTTTGGATTCCAGATCGTGTTTAGATGAGTTGTTTTGCTTTGGAAGGGAAATGTGCTGACAGGACGTGGGTGCCCTGTTGCACTGGGGACCCAGAGGTGAAGTGTCGTGCCATGCCATGCCATGCCTGTATTGAAAAGGGTTAGAAGTGGAGGTTGGATGCCTTCTAACGGCTTGTACGGGAAGGGCACCCGGCGAGACAGATGCAGTGGACAGTGGGAACCCACCGGCCGAGAGCTGGCCTCCTGCCCACGGGGTCTGGCGGCCGTGACACAGAGAGCAGATTTACTTTTACTGCTGCTGGAGAGACCACACGCTCGGCCCCAGCGAGAGACCTTTGACAGCCAGCTTGCTTGAAGTGTCCACTGGGAGCAGGGCTGTGGGACGTGGGGGTGTGGAGAGCAGCCTTGCTGGGAGGTGTCCTCCCAGCATCTGTCCCAGGACTAGGACAGGTGGTCCCACGGCTCCGTCTCACTTGGCCCCACCCTCTCCCAGCTCAGAATCTCTCCTGGGCTAGAATGACAATTCCTCGATGCCCATCTCTGACTGGGACGGTTCCCCAGCCTCGTCCCCACACCCTCCTGCCCACGGTGAACACCTGCCCCTCCTCCATCAGACTAACTGCTCTGTGACCCAGGCGTCCTGTGTCCTTCCCTGCAGAGCCACTTCTCCAGTGGCTTTCAAACGAGCTTGGAAATCGGTTGTATTTGACGGACTGACTTGGTGGCTTTCGAGGAAAAGGACAACCTTCACTCATTCGCTGGGCTCCTAGGCTTGAGTTGCACATGCCCTGTGACGGGTGCTGGGTTTCAGGTGCAGTGTGCTGGAGGGAGTGCTCAGAAAAACAGGTGAGTCGTCTTAGAAGCCTAGGGCCATGGCCTGGGGCAGTGGCAGTGTTGGGGGGGGCTCTCTGTCCTGCTAATTTCGGATCCCTGCCCATGGTGGGCAGCTGCACTTGCACACGAATCAAATGCCTAGGAGAACATACTGGGCACCCAAGTGCTGCTGGGTCTGGCACCCCCTGAGGCCCTTCCCCTGGGGCGATGACAGCTTGGGATGCCTGGCAACCCCTTCTCATGGGGATGTTTGGGCTTGTCTGGAGACGTTTTTGTTGTCACAGCTGCTGGGGGCTTGGGGAGGGGGAGAAGTACCTGCTTCAGCTGCTGGGTGGAGGCCAGAAACTCTGAACATCGTGCAATGCCCAGGACGACCCCACAGTGAAGAAGGCAGTAGGGCCGAGGCTGAGACCCGCGGTGGAGCGTGGTGTGCCCCATGAGGTTGTCAGATGCCCTTGAGGATGCTGTCAATACTGTCACCTGAAGAGAGCACGCTGGGCAGGCAGAGGGATGCTCCCTCCCAGCCTGTCCTCCCTGTGACGTTAGAGTGCGAGTTATAGTAGCATCGTCCACGCACCACACCTGCCAGGGGGTGCAGTGGAGATGCTGAGGGTAATGGGAAGCTTTGCTGAGTTCGAAGAGCTTTACAAATACTGGCTGGGTTTTGTCGACCCTCTTCCCCCAATCTGCAGAAGCATGGGATCTAAGAGACTTCCAGCTTGGAACTCGACCCTTGTCCAGCAGAGCGATTCCCAGCAGAGACCATAGGGTCTGTGTGAGCCCGCTTCCAACTGTGTCCCCATGTGCAGCTTGCAATGCGTCTGGCTGTGATTAATGAGCAGCTCTGCTCACCGGGACCGAGGACGGCTTCCTCCTTGGCTGCAGCATTAGCCTGCCATTGTCTCTCTACCGAAGGTCCACCATCTGTGCATCAATCACGTTCCTACTCCGCTCACTTTGAAAAGTTTCCTTTATCTCCTTGGAGGCTTTTTGTTTCTGGGAGCCGTCTGCCTCTAAGATGCTCTGCTGTTTTTGAGATTGTTTTTTTGTGTTCCTGTCAAGCTTGGTTCCAGGTAGAGGTCAGAGGATTGGAGGAGATTCGACCACTTTTGGGAGGAGAATGTTTGCTGCTTGAGGCACAACATCTGGGCGTCCTGGGGTCCTGGCACCAGAGCTCAGTGCTCAGTGGCTCATGTGAGCTTGGGGAGGGCACGCGGTCAGGCGGAACCCAGCCTGGCGTTTGCAGGCAGGATCTGATGGATGCACGAGGGGGTTGAGGTTTGTAGGGAAAGAAGTTGGAGATCCATGGAATGTAGGCTGCTTGAGCAGAGAATGAAGACAGAGACCAAGGGGAGATGATGGAGGGAGCAGGTCCTGGAGTCTCACAGGGAGGGAGGAGTAGTGGGAACTGGAGAGAAGGGCAGGAGAGGGGGAGGAGGTCGCAGACGGGAGGCTTGTCACTACCAAGAGGATGCGCCCCATTCCAAGTCTGAACGAGGTCCATGGAGGGGTGACTGGGCAGAGGGAGTTGCCGGGGTGAGGGGTGCTGGGATGAGACTATGACATCACCCTCTCTGCTCCCCAGGAGCAGGTGAGGCATGGAGCAAACATGGGGCTGGGGGCTTTAGAAGCCCAAAGAGGGGTCCTGGTTTAGAGGAGCTGGCAAGTGACTCTCTAGGTAGAGTGTGGAGCTGAGAGGCAGGGGCGCCCTAGCTGAGGGCTTCAGTCTGCACATGGCCACGGTGGCATCATGGACAGAGCTCACTGTGACAAACAGGACAGTGGCGCCTGTCACAGCCGAGGCTCCAGCCTGATGCCCAATCCAGGTGACCTCAGCCTGTTCCATGTGACCCCGGGGGACCCTGCCAACTCAGGCCTGGCCAGCTGTGAGCTGTGATGGCCATGTGCCCCTCACTGAGACACGGAAAGGGGGCCAGAGTGATGGCCTTGCTGCTGGGTTATGGGCACCGTGGCTCAGCCACCTCTCCCCGCTCTGTCCCCTGCCTCCCAGCTTGTCAGGGCAGCCCCGGCTCATGCACAAGGGTGAGAAGGCTATGTTTTGGGCAGTGTGCAAGACAGGTGACAGGAGACAGGCTGGCACTGGTTGGCACCGGGCACACATTCGCTAGAAGGTGAATAAGGAAAAATCTGAATGCTGCTGTCCCAGCTTCTCCATGAGTTTTGTTTCGAAGCCCAGTGAAGTCATGGCTTCCTCTGCCTGAGGCTGTGTCTGCCTCCTCACTTCCCAACCAACTCCCCCTTGAGGAAGGACAGTGGAGGCAGGGGCTCCAAGGCGAGGTTTGGTCCAAGAAACAAGGCTCAGAGTCACACAGACCTGAGTTTGGAGGTTCTTTGCCCTGGATGAATTGTTACGGGAGAGCACTGCATACTCTCGAGGTTTTTGTGTGCTGTGCCTGCCGGCGAGGCTGGCCCCGGGGGACCCTGGGACCCTGGCTGCCTCCTTCGTGGGTGGGGAGCAGCTGGAGGTCGGAGCCACGTCTGTCCCAGTCGTGTTTGCAGCCCTGGGGTATCTAGCACAGTTCCTGGCACGGAATAGCTTCACTGCATGAACTAGGTCCCCGTCCAGGGACCCTTCCTCTTTTTTGTACTGCCAACCCATCCTGAGAATTCTATCTGCATCACTTGAGCCCTAGTACCATTTGGCTTCTCAGGCTTTACTTTTTATATGGGGAGGGGCTTTTTCTTGGACACTCAGGGAGGGTCTCTGACCTCTAGAAAATAAATAAATGGGGATCACAAAACTCATGTGAGACATAGGTGGCCACTCGGTAAAGACTGAAAATTCATAGGTTGAAGCTCTAACCCCAGCATGACCTCCTCCAGGGAGGTGATTTGGTTGAAGAGAGGTCACAAGGGTGGGGCTCCAATCCAGTAGGATCGGTGTCCTTAGAAGAAGAGAAAGAGACACAGGGCGAGTTCTCTCTCCCCAGGTGTATAGAGAAAGGACTGATGGAAGGCACAGCCAGAAGGCCGGTGTCCACAAGCCAGGAAGAGAGGCTCACCCATCACCCATGCGGATGGCACCTTGATCAGACTCCCAGGCTCCAGAACAATGAGAGGAGAGATGTGTGTGTGTAGGTATGTGGTATGTGTGTGGCTGTGGTATGTGATATGTGGTGTGTGTGTAGCTGTGGTGTGTGGTATGTGGTATGTGGTATGTGGTATGTGTGTGGCTGTGGTATGTGGTGTGTGGTATGTGGTATGTGTGTGACTGGTATGTGGTATGTGGTATGTGGTATGTGTGTGGTTGTGGTATGTGGCTGTGGTATGTGGTATGTGGTATGTGGTATGTGGTATATGTGTAGCTGTGGTATGTGGTATGTGTGTGGCTGTGGTATGTGGTGTGTGGTATGTGGTATATGTGTGACTATGGTATGTGGTATGTGGTATGTGGTGTGTGTGTGGCTGTGGTATGTGGCTGTGGTATGTGGTATGTGGTATGTGGTAGTGTGTGGCTATGGTATTCTGCTGGCCGTCCCGCTGACTCATCGCCCACCCAGCTGAAGAAGGTGAAAGTCCACCCGAGCTTTCATGGCCCCCCTCCCGCAGCCAGGGGCTCTCGGACTGGTTTTGTCTGGTTGGGGCTCTCCTGGCAGCTTCCACAGGAGCAAGGTGCTCCTTTCCTGGCACTTTGGAAAGGGCCCTGAGGGGCGATGGTGGGACAGGTGCCAGGGAAGAAGAGAGAGCCCCCCCCCCCGCCCCTAGGTGTGCTCTGGCCCCAAGCAGCCGGCTTGTGTTTCCCTCAGTCCCTTGTTCTGATTTTGGCTTCTGCATCGACGCCAGAGCTGTGAGCCCAGAGGCTCTGCGTGTGCCCTGCTGAGCAGCTGAGTTCCTCTGCTGTTCACTTGTGGGAAGATGTTGGTTTTCACTTCATCTGCCACCTGGGCTCTTTGCTATTCAGAAGATGGTGTGTTGGCAAATGCGAACTCTGTGAGGCCTGGGCCATCCCTCCGAGTCTGGGGTGTGCTCTGGAGGAAAGGGCACTTGCTCTGCTCATGCATTTCCATTTAACAAATATTTATGGGTGCCTTTAAGTACCTAGGTCTTATTCCACATGCTGGAGATAAGTAGGTAAACCGGCCAGAGAACGTCTGTGCCCTTGTAGCCTCCGTTTTAGTTGGGAGGCGGTGCAGAGAATGAACACCTACAAAAATATCCAGCAGGGGCAGATATTCTGAAAAGAATAAAATGGGGTACTGTGTCAGTGGGGGTGGTCGAGGTCAGGGAGGCCTCTCTGAAGAGGGAGAGCGGAGCCGAGAGCCGAATGTCAAGAATGAAGGAACCAGGTGAGGATCAGGAGAGAGCAGTCCCAAGGTCCTGGGGTAGGAATGAGCTTGGTGTACTGTACTTGGTGTACAGGAGCCTGGCATAGTTCCAGGGCAGGGAGTGAGGGGGAGAGGAGGAAAGGAAGGTCCAGGGAGAGGCAGAGGCTTCTGTGGGTTGGCTGAGGGTTTTGGAAGTTCAGGACGATAGGAAACCATGAGCAGGTTCCATCCAGGAGGTGGGATGGGCTGATAACATCTTCACTGGGGCTGCTATGAGAGGTGAGCTCCGAGGGCAGAAGCCTTCTCATCTGCTGCTGTCTGGTCCAGGCTGCAGTATCTCTCTGGGCTTCTCTTCTTGACCCCTTCTGCAGCCCTCACCTGGTCTCCCTGTGTCCATTCTTGCCTCTCCAGGGTCTAGCTTCAACAGGGCCGCCAGGAACACCATTCACTCCTCACTGTGAGATCCCCCGAGGCTTCCGTCTCATCCAGAGAAAAGCCAGAGTGCTCCTGGGGACCAGTACAATCTTCTCTCCCCACGCCTGTCCCCTTCCCTTCCCAACTATCCCTCAAGGACATCATCCCGACTTCCTGCAGGCCTCTGACCCACTTCCAGCTCTTTCCATCTTATCCTTCCTCCTGGCCTTATAACCAAAGCTCTTGTTGCTGGGTTCTCTGCTCAGGGGTCAGGGCCCCAGGGCGGAGGCTTCTGTTGGGTACACTGCTGCCTCCCAGTGTGTAAGCCAGCCCTCAGCCCACAGTGGGGGCTCAGTCAACACCTGTGTGCTCTTGTCAAAATCCAGACGGGAAGCTTATTCCAAAATGCACCTTGTGCATGAGGAGGGAACTAGAGGGATCCTGATGGACTTGAAGACCCAACCCACAGGTCTTGCTCACCTATCAGGTATGAGGGTTGCCAAGGGGGACAAGGGTTTTGGCCTGAGCAGCTGAGTACTTGGTGAGCAGAAGTGTGTGCATGTGGGGGAGATGGGGAAGGAGACATGTGCCTGGCCAGTTACCCTGTCTACTCTCACACTTGGCCAGGGATGGCTGGGCCTCAAAAGGAGGTGTCCAGAAGCCAGGCTACCACCTCCTGAAGGTTGCATTAACAAAGAACTGGGATGGGTGTCCTGGCTGTCTTCCGTGAGATGTCCTTAATCTGAGCCACGCCAAAGGCTTCCTCTCTCCCGAGAGTCCTGCATAGTGCCAGCTGCCGGTGACTCCCCAAAGGTGAGGCCAGGAGGGCTGCCAGCCTGTTTCCTAGGGAACGTACAATCAGCCTCCGTCCTCCCTCCCAATTCCACTCTTTCAATTTTCTTCTTGTGGACTGGTATTTTCACTGTGATTCCATCCCAGGCCTTCTGACCTAATTCCGATTTACTTGTTGGATTTTCTTATTTCCTCTTGACGCCGACTCTGATACATGAGACTGTTTTATCACTGGGTGATTTTAATTTTCATACAGAGACTTGTGGTTTCCCAATTTCTGTGTTTCCTTTGAGTTTTAGCCAACAAGGGCATAAAGCCTAGGAAGGGCCCATGGATTCCATGGGCTGTTTGTTGAATTATTCAAGGTGCTCCTTTATTATTCCCTTTGTGTCAGTCTATGTGGCTTCCTACCAGAGGTATGACTTACATGGTAGCCTACTGTGTGTCCAGTACAGATGAGCTTGAGGGGAGAATCAGAGGAAATGCAGCTTTGCCCCAGGAGAAGTTGGCTATCAATGCAGCCAGAGAACACTCACAGGATCTAAGATGACAGATGCAAGCACTGTGGTCCAGCAGGTCAATGGGATGCTCTAAAGGAAAGCTCCTAGCCAGAGAAGAAGTAGAAGCTCATGGGAGGGGGCCTTCTTCGTATTGTTGAATTTTGACATTGGTTCATTCATTTAGCCAATAAATATGGGCTGGACATTGTTCTCTGTGCTGAGAATGTAAAGAGGGAGGCGTTCATCCATTCAGGCACCATTCACCCATTCACCCATCCATCTATCTGGTCATCCATCCACCATTCACCCATCCATCTATCTGGTCATCCATCCACCATTCACCCATCCATCTATCTGGTCATCCATCCACCATTCACCCATCCATCTATCTGGTCATCCATCCACCATTCACCCATCCATCTATCTGGTCATCCATCCACCATTCACCCATCCATCTATCTGGTCATCCATCCACCATTCACCCATCCATCTATCTGGTCATCCATCCACCATTCACCCATCCATCTATCTGGTCATCCATCCACCATTCACCCATCCATCTATCTGGTCATCCATCCACCATTCACCCATCCATCTATCTGGTCATCCATCCACCATTCACCCATCCATCTATCTGGTCATCCATCCACCATTCACCCATCCATCTATCTGGTCATCCATCCACCATTCACCCATCCATCTATCTGGTCATCCATCCACCATTCACCCATCCATCTATCTGGTCATCCATCCACCATTCACCCATCCATCTATCTGGTCATCCATCCACCATTCACCCATCCATCTATCTGGTCATCCATCCACCATTCACCCATCCATCTATCTGGTCATCCATCCACCATTCACCCATCCATCTATCTGGTCATCCATCCACCATTCACCCATCCATCTATCTGGTCATCCATCCACCATTCACCCATCCATCTATCTGGTCATCCATCCACCATTCACCCATCCATCTATCTGGTCATCCATCCACCATTCACCCATCCATCTATCTGGTCATCCATCCACCATTCACCCATCCATCTATCTGGTCATCCATCCACCATTCACCCATNTCCATTTATCCATCCATTCACCCATCTGCCATCCATCCATCTATCCATCCATCTATCTACTCCTACATCTACCATACATCTAAGCATCCATCCACTATATATATATATATATATGTATACACTAACACTATCCATTACCCATCCACCCATCCATCCATGAGTACCTGTATGCTAAGCACTCTTTATGGTGCCAAGAATATAGCAGTAAAACAAAACCAAAAACAAACTACAAACCCTCCCTTAAGTTTTCATCTTGGTGGTCAAGACAAATGAGGTTAACTTATAAGAGCACAGAGGATGGAGTCCAAAGGACGGAGTCCAAAATAACCAATATCTGTTAGATGGTGAGAGCTGCTGTGGAAAATAAAACAGAGTGCTGGTACGGAGGGTGGCTGAGGGGAGGAGCGGACTGCTTTCCCAGTGACAGAGTCACCGAAAGCCCAGGCCAGTACGACACTCAGTCCATACTTCCACTCAGGACTGAATGGTGTTTTCAGATGGGTATGTAGGACAGGACTGGCCACAGCCTACCCTCAAGTGACCGGATATCCGGGTTCAGCCCTTTGAGGCCCAGTGGCATTACCTGTCACAAGAAGGGGGTGACCAGTGGTATTGTCGGTGCACCAGGACACAGGCCGAACGAGTAACACCACTGGCTGGCAATCAGCCAGCCCGAGGGACGGGGCTAAGCAAGTCTCCCTTTTCCCTTCTGTGGCTGCACAAATCAATAAAGGATTAGACTCGGCTCTTGTCATTGGCATTGATTGATTCTGGAATTTCAAAGGATGTTAATTTTAAGAAGGCAGCATTTGGGGATATTTCATTATATCCCATTAGGACATTGAGAGCATCAAGTATTTTAATCTGGGGCCCTGAATTATTTAGGGTCCAGCATTGACATGCCTAATGAAATATGCTTCCTCCTTCTTTGGGGGGTTCCATATCTGGCTGTGGAAATTATTCATTAACAGGGAGAGAAAGAGTGAGAATGCCCTTATATTAGAGCCATTAAAGTGTTCTATTCTGATGATCTATAAAGGGAAAAAACACTGATCAGACTCTACCAGGCACATTGGAACATTTGGAATATCATTAATTTTAACGATCTGTTCCAAAATCACAGAGCTATTAAAATAAAACTTCAAGTGTGGGGGGAGAGAAAGAATGCATTCTAAATTATTGCTAATGAGTGGGAAATATTTAAATCATGCTAAATTGACCTTAAAGTTTTGCCTAATACTCTCCTCAAACACAGATTATTTTATTTCATGTCAAGTGTCCTCCGCGTGTCCAAACCTCTGTCCTATTTGCCAGTGTTACAAGCCTCCTGGTAGCAAGGCTCTGTTTATCTTTATTCCATCCACAGACCCTTAGATAGGAGGGGAACCAGAAGGAGGGTGGAGGGAGTGGGGAGCGGGAAACGTCAAAGTCCAATGGGTATCTGGCACCCACCAGCTGTGTGACTTGGAGCAGAGGGCGTTGCCTCTCTGAGACTTAGTTTGAGCTCCTTCCTTGTCCTCTGGGTCTGAGACCAAACACCACCTCCTTCAGAGATGACTTCAGGGGCCATCCTGCCTGCACAGTGGGGATTGTCTAGTCAGTCTTTATCGTATCACTTGGTGCCTCTTTCATAACACAGATGTTTCCCCACTTAACGATTTTTTGACTTGATGATGGTGTGAAAGTGATA
Source organism: Ailurus styani (assembly GCA_002007465.1). Classification (NCBI taxonomy): domain Eukaryota; kingdom Metazoa; phylum Chordata; class Mammalia; order Carnivora; family Ailuridae; genus Ailurus; species Ailurus styani. The sequence continues at coordinate 330,922 of LNAC01000237.1, read as the reverse complement.
CACATTCAGCAGAGACTGTACCTTGAATTTTGAATTTTGATCTTGACCCAGGTTCGTGGATATGTGGTCTGACACTTGGTCCTGATTCTGGGTCGGGGCAGGGAACCACAGCTCCCCGTCAGCCACATGATCACAGGGAACAGCAACCGGTAAACTTAACCCCATCCTGATGCTTTTCACTTTTAGTACAGTATTCAACCAACTACATGGGAGATTCAACTCTTTATTATAAAGTAGGCTTTGTTTATGTGATCAGCCAACCATAGGTGCAATGTAAGTGTCTGGAGCACATTTAAGGGAGGCGAGGCTAAGCTCTGACGTTCAGGAGGCGGCATATTAAATGCATTTTCAACATAACGGTGTTTTCAGCTTACGGTGGATTTATTGGAGGTGACCTTGCCGTAGGAGAGGAAGGGGTACACGTTGGACTTGCTGAAATCATCGCTTGCCACTTAGTTTTTGTCTTCTCTGCTCGAATGCAAATTCCACCTGTACATGGACTTTGTATTTTCTGCAAATGTCTGCATCCCCAGTGTCTATAACCATGTTGGGTACAATGCAGGAGCTTAGTCAAGCCGGTCTGAATGGAGGAAGTTGAATGCATGGCTCTAAACACATCCTCTTGTTCACCCACCAGGGTAACGTGGGCGGACCTGTGCAGGGTGTGGGGAGGACACGCAGTCTTCCTGGAAGTCCGGGCCACGCCTGTTCCGTGCTGGTTCATGGCACAGACAGGAATGATGATACTACTAATAATAGCCCATATTGACACAACACTGTGTTCTTTTCACTTATGTTTGTATTTGCGGTCTTCTCTGGTCGCCATGGCAACTTGGCCAGCCGAGGTGGAGAACTTCCACTTAAAAAAGCATAACTGAGACACAGAAGTTAAGGGACTTAGTGAGAGCCACCTCGACAGTGTAGTGAGGAGTCCTAAATTTCCGGAGTCTTGACATGTAATCCAGTCGCCTTTTCACCCCAGCCCCACGGGCTCCTTCATACTTTGAATTATCTGTGCTCTTAGAACTAGACGAGCAGTAAATTTAAAAAATCCATTGTTTTCACTTATAGCACCCAGCGCTGTACGTGGGAATTTTTCAGTGTCTGTCTCGACACGGGCCGGTGCACAGCCACACACACACAGGTGCACACTCACTAGAGTTTCTGCAATGCCCTCTCCGTGGGGTGCTCTGCATGGGACCTGAGGTTTTCAGGGGGGTGCATCACCCATCAGAGAGCCTGGACCCCCCGAGGGTAGGTCTGGGCATGGCCAGTGGAGCTGGGGGTGATGTGGACTCTATGTAGGACAGCCAGCCCTGTGCACATCTTGTGGGGGATTGCTGCGTCCTGTTCTTCATGGCCCTTTGCACAGGGATGGGCATGGGGAGAGCCTGGTGGTACCTGGACTGTATACACAGTGCCTGAAAACTGACCAGTGCGAGGTATTGCAAGGCGGGCTAGGAAACAGACGTCCGCCATCAGAACGAGTTAGGGCAAACCTGTAAAGCCACTTGGAGGAGAATCATCCCATGCCGAGCCATTCTTAATCAGCCAGCCTCCATCGGATCTGTCAGTGACCATACCCGCAAGGGTGAGACCAGCTGAACTCAACCAAGCCCTCCCCAGATCAGCAGGACTCCCTAGCTGACCTATAGACTTGTGAGCTTAAGGAATGCTTGCTGTTTTAAGCTGGCAAGCCCGGGGATGCTTGTCATGTGGCATTAGCTAACTGATAACATAATGCCCTGCCTGGATGCATGCTCCAAGCTTCAAGCTCAGTCCCGGCATTTGTGCAGACTGGGCTCAAGTGCATTTGCAATCCAGTCTCATGAGAAGCTACTGGAACTGCACAGTACATGAAGTCAGCCCCATGAGCACCGGTGGGGAGAGGATGGGAATCTAAGTCAGACAGCTGGGAAGACTGTTGAGGAAATGGTGAAGGGTTGAGTTGTCACCTACCTCGGCTGTGTGTGTGTGTGTGTATGTGTGTGCGCGCACGTGCACGCACATGCACGCACACCCAGAAACATTCCTGCCAGAAGGGAAAGCAGAGCAAAGACCATGGGGCTCAACCATAGGCATGTACCAGCCACCTGCCTCGCCTTACTTCAGCCAAGAAGCCCTTCTCAGGCAGGTCAAGGGTGTGCAAACCACGCCTTTCCCCAAGTCCCCCTCTATAAGTCTTCGAACAAAAACTGAAATATTCTTTGGAGAGATCTTGGTCATTATTTACGGTAATTGTGACAAGACGAACCCATCAGCTAGCTGTAAAAGGAAGCTGTGGAGAGTGGTTAATTAAAATCTAGTGCACACCACATTTGAGAGCTGACATGAAGGGCTATTTGCACGAGGAACATCAGTAATTTTCAATTAGCATGAAAGAAGAAGCAGCTCAAAGTCGATTCCTATAATGTGGTTATGATCATAGTGCGTTCGGCGGAGTTGGGGGTGTGAGGGGCTGTCTCGGGCACTGGGAGGTGCTGTCGGGGGCTGTGTCAAGTCTGATGGCAGGAGCCGTCTGGCTGCTAAAGGGGGCTGCCAGCCTGCTCGAGGGAATTGTGGAATGTCGTACAAATGTGTTTCAGGGCTTGGACGTCATCTCTTTTTGAAGTTTATTGCTTATCTATTTAGGATCAAAGTTGCTTCATTATTTGCAAGGAACTTTCTTTCAACTGAGGGCCACCGAGAAACACAAACAGATTAACAGGGCAGGTAAACGGGAAGGAGGAGGGCGTCGGTGTTTCCTGGGGAGCACGCACATGGGAGAAACAGTTGTTAGGGTAGAATCAGGGCCCAGGCCTCCGCCTTCCTCCTTGCCTTTTGTACCTCCCTCCTCCATCCCTGCATCCCTTCTTCCCTACCCACCCCCTTCGTCTCACTGCCTCCCCGTCTTCTCTCAGCCCAGGGACTGACTGGACCCGAGAGACTAACTCACCTACCGAGCTCAACCCAAGTCTGCAAATAAAACTACAGCATTCCTGGGAACTAACCTAGCAACTGTTGTGTTGAAAAGCTTAACAAACTCTCTCCCCATTGTCAAAACTCACAGGAATCCAGAGTTGGAGTCAGAGTCTGAGTCTTTTTTTTTTCTTTTAAAGATTTTATTTATTCATTTGACACACAGAGAGAGAGAGTACAAGTAGGCAGAGAGGCAGGCAGAGAGAGAGGAGGAAGCAGGCTCCCCGCCGACCAGGGAGCCCGATGTGGGCCTCGATCCCAGGACGCTGGGATCGTGACCTGAGCCGAAGGCAGCAGCTTTAACCCACTGAGCCACCCAGGCGCCCCAGAGTCTGAGTCTTGAGCGGATTCACGGCTAGTGGCTGCGTCCGTGGGAGCCGCCCCAGCAGCAGGCTCCATCTCTTTGCCTTTGCCCAGGGTGCTGGCCCTGGTGGGTGCTTTCTGGAGGCCGGCCAGGAAGGCCATGCCTTCTTGTCTTCTGAAATGGCACCCCGAGGGCTCTCTGGCCAAGTTCCCCTCCCCTGGACGACGCGGATGGGGGCAGCCCGGGACGGCCTGAGGCCCCTTGGACGTGCCGGCTGCTGTGGCTCTGCAGTGGGGCGCTCGGATCCTGTGGCTCTGCGGTGGGGCACTCGGATCCTGAGTCTACCCAGCTCCCTTCTGCCGAGGCTTCGGGGGGCCCTCGCCACAGCCCCGAGAATGGAAGACCAAGCTAAGCAGGAGAGAAGTGGATGCAGACGAACACTCCTTTCTGCAAGACACCTGCTTCGTCCCACAGCTTCCTCTTTGGGCTCCTCGCCCAGCTGGTCGGGGGCAGGAGAGCGAAGCCAGTATGTCTGCAGGACGGCCGGCATGCCGGGTTCCCCATTCGGTGTCACAGGGCTCTCCCGCCATCTCTCAGCGGGCTGGGGACCTACGTGTAGAGCGCCCGGTCCCCCGATCTGGAGCCCCCAGGACGCAGGTTTGCCACTGGAACCCGGATGTGAGGCCCCAGGAGGACAACGTCGAACCCCGTGCTCCCACAACACGGTGCGGGGCAAGAAATCAGACCCTTCGTGTTCTGGGATCGGCTCCTACAGGCACCCGCCCCCCGCCCCATGTGGTGTGGGCGAGGCCTCTGAGGCCTTTGCTCACCGGGGACGAGACCAGACACAGAGCCTCCGGACCCCCGCACTTGCCCCTGATCAGCTAGCTGAGTGGCTGGTTCCCACCGTCACCCACCCTCCCTGAGCCAGCAGATTGCCCCTCCTGCGAACAGGCCCATCTCCCCCACTCCCATCCTGACCCCCACTCCCCACTCTTCCCCCCTTGTACTCCTGGCTGCAAAAGAAAAACACTTGCCCAGTTCCTGAGACGGCGGCCGACCTTACGGTCCCAGCGATGTCCCCATGGCCGCAGCCCCCGTTAGGGCACCCCCCCCACCTTGCACTGGGCTAAGCTCCGAGCCAGGTCAGTTCCCCGTGAAGCGGCGGCTCTCACCAGCCTCCTGCTCCGGAGGATGACCAGTGGGGACCCTCCCTGGGGCTCGCATCCCCTCACCCCTGCAGACCTCATTGTCACACACACACACAGCTCCCAGAAGGGGCTCCGTGCGCAGGATGAGAACGACTAAAGAAGCCAGGGTGGCACTCGGCATGCCAGGGTCCGGGCTGGGGCTCGCCTCCCTGTGTGTGGGTTCCTGGCCTCGGATGAGACCAGCACAGAAACTGAGAGGGAGCCTCTGAAAACCTTCACCGCCATCGACAGACTTATTTTCTTTGAATCCAAGAATAATTTTTAGAAAACTGGAGGTTTATCTTCTGAGTACCTGTTTTTATTTCATTTACCCAGTGATTTACTGCCCCTCCCTGGGTTCAAGGCACAGTGGCCAACGAAAACTGTACTTATTTAAGGTATGCGACACGATGATTTGATATACGTATTGTTGCCATGGAATGATTGCCACAATCAGACATGATTACCATTCTGCGCGAGAACAATTAAGGTCTGACTTACTTTTAAAAAAATACTTTGCAGCAGTATTGGTCTGTAAGGCAGGGGTCGTCCCCCTCGGACAATCTGTGAGTCGGGCTCCGGAAGGACCTCTTCCTGGGGCCTGGGGCGGCTCCCAGCCTGTCCTCCACCTGCGTGGACACGGGGTGCGGTCCCAGACGCTGAAGGCAGGAGCAGAACGCAGGGACCCGTGCCTTCGGGAAGGTGGGCTTGTCCGGCGAGGCTTCGGAAGGGGGAGAGTGTGTGAGACAGGAGACTCTGAGGGTGCCTGCTGCCTCCGAGGGAGTTTCCGGAACGGCTAGCGTCGCGGGAGCACCTACTGTGTGCCAGGCGCCGATTAAGGTCCCTGGGTGCCTCAGGGCCGCCCTCTGCCCTACGTAGGATGATTGCTGCCTCTTTACAGATGCACAGGGAAGGGAACAGACTTGCCAGCGATGATGCTGGGGCAGAGATGCACCAGGAGAGAACCAGGGGCAAACTCGGAGCAGATTCTGGATCCTCGATGTGCGTGTGCACCTGTGCACAGGGGAGGTGTCTACACACATGGGTGTTTGCATGTGGCTGCGTGCACATGTACTCACACAGGTGGGTGTCTGTGTGGGGACACAGGTGTGGGGACAGTGAGGTCTGCTGGCCATCAACAGGGTGGGCACCTAGCCCCTGACCCACGTTCTCCCTGAGCTCTGGGCCTTGGGCGCCAGCTTTCAGTGATGGCAGGGACGGGTGCCCTGGTGACGGTGCCCCCAGAGGCTAAGAGGAGCCCATGCCCTTTGCCCTGCCGTCCCTCCCCAGTAGGGGTTGAGGATGTGCCTCCCCACATGCCCCGGGAAGAAACAGCTGGTGTCTCACCTCCAAGGGGAAGGGTATCTGTGCAGGAGTTCCCGTCAGGAGGCTTTCTGGGGTCTCCTTCCTTATGACCAGCGAGGCAGAAATGATGGAGCTGACATGTCCACCTGTGTTCTTTGTCCCCGCATGATGGCCCATTGCTAAATAAAGCTCAGAGCAAGGTGTTTCCTCCAAAGAGGCAGGACATTGTCACTGAAGCCAGACTCTGTCGAGGATGCTCCCCAGAGCCTACATGGCATGGCCAGGCTGGTACCTCTGCTCTCCCATGGGGGAAGGGCACTGTGGCAGGTGACCTCTCCCACCAGAGCCCCTCTCCCACTCCTCTGCAAGGGCTTTGTCTCTGAACCCTCCCTCCCTTCTCCTACCTGAGTCTGCCCAGCCCAGAGGATGAGTCTATAACCAGCTGTCTGTCTCTCCGCCTTGAAGGAGAATTGCCCTAGGACTTATGCCTGGCCAACCCCTTCTCACACCCAACTCAGGCCAGATTCACTAACAGCTGTAGTGTTTCATGCGTGGAGGCTTCTGGCTACAGATGCCGGAGCCCAGTACAACCAGCCATGGCCGGGAGAGGCACATTAGCTTTCTTCTGCTTGATCACGTCTCCAGGGTGACTGACCAGAGAGGCTGTGTTCTGGGGTAAGCCGAGTCACCCCCACGTGTCTGACTACTGTGAATCCAAGGTTGGAGGAGCTGAGACATGGAGAGCCTGCACCCCTGAAGAGACGTCAGCCAGTGGTTATGTCTGGGCAGGTGGACAGGATGGCTACAGCTTGTGGGCTTTGGACCCCAGGTTCTCAGGGGCAGGGTTCTAGCCCCCTCTTTCCCCACAAGCACTAGCAGACACTCAGGAATGCACCACTGGGGGGGTCCAAGATCCATTTTCCAGATTCACTGATGTCCTTGGAAAGTTGAGTCAGAACATTAGTCAGATTGTGCTTTTGGGAGACACAGCTCTGGTTTGGCAAAGGTTTGGCTTCTGAAATTTGGGGTTCTTTCTTGATTTTAGAAAACTGTCCTTCCCCACTGCTGAGTATGTCCAGCTGACCCCAGGATTGACCCAGTGCCCCCAGGGGTGACAGAGCTCCATGCACATGTCTATGGCCCACAGCTCTGGGCATTTCCTGGTGATACCCCTGGAGCACAGTGGAATGGGACCAAGGGGTACACCACATTTGCTGGGAGAGAGCAGAGCAAGAGCATTGCCTGGGGAGGCAGGTGTGGCTATGGGTGATCAGTCTGTATGGGACAGAAATTCCACCAGACCTGCAGGGGTCAGGTCTCAAGTTGGCCCACAGAGGGCCTGCAAGGACAGCAGAATGTAGGGCTCCAGCTGGGTGTGCAGGCGCTAGTGGTTCTACCTAGTGGAGGTCAGGGCTTGTAACCCTGGACAATGAGCCCAGGGCAGCCCCTACCTGTGGCAGGTGTGAGCACCAAGCACAGCTCCTCCCAGAGTCCACATTCTCATCTTAGTTATCAGTGCTCAGGATTGCAGCAGAAAGAACCCAGCATCCCACCAGCTCCCTGGGGTCATCCCCACCAGGGCACCTGCAGGGGTGGTGGAGAGTGTCAGTTTTCCATGCTATGTTCAGAGTTCTTAGAGCAGCCCACCTAGCCCAGCTCAGAACATGGCCATTCCTGGTACAAACTGTGTGTGTCCTCAGTTGCAGCTTTCTAAGCAGATTGCCTGAAACCAGAGCTGCTCACAAGAAGGGGTTTTCTTTTTTTTTTTGATAAATAGGGACATTTCCTAAAATAGTGGTCTTTATTCAATTGGCAGTAAGTTTTCAGGAGCTGTTACACACAATTAGTGCCCACTGAGTGGCAGTTAGGGACAGAGCTCTTCACAAACCTGTGTATTTGGGGTCAGTGCTTCCCACCAGCTTCCTGGTCACAGGGGCCCCGTGTGTCAGGGACAGTGAGTATATTTCATCCTCATGATGGCTGGAAATGCCACCACATCCTGCCCCTGCAGTGCCAGGGACTCGAGACTACACACTATATTTCCAATCTGCAGTTTGTTGTAATTTCCTTTTCTTTGAAAAGAAGTGCTCTTCCTTCATTTACTCACCTTTCTGGCCCCAAGATATGAGTCACAGGTGAAAGCTGCATTGTGAAAGAGGGGTAAAAGACCCAAACATTTCTTGGCTTTGAGGCAAAGCAGGCGAGAATGTAAAAATATATGAGATGGCACGTTTTGAAGAAATAGCTCCGACCGAGAGACTCTGCATCTGAAATGCATCAGCACTGAAAATAACTAGAATGTTCTAGGGAGAAAGTTGGGGGGCGTATTGAGGAGGGGGTACTGCTCCACTAAAATTTTACCAACTTTTTAAAAAATACCAGCCTTTTTAAAAAACTACCTCAGAAGGCCTGCAGTGTGATGTGCATGATGGACCAACCCTCCTCTCCTTTCCCACCTGGCCTCCCCTCCTTTCCACACCTGGCCTCCCCTCCTTTCCACACCTGCCTTCTGTGGCTCAGAAGGACGCCGGACACCAACCACTGGAGGAGACTGGTGCTGCTCCCATTCCCAGTTGGGGAAGATGCTTTGAGCAGACCCCTCTCTTCATGAAGCCATCTTGTGGTTAAGTGGGTAATTCTTGGGTATGGGGACTCTTCTTCTGAGCCTCCAGTAAATCTCAGAGAGGCAGGGCTGTGAGGAAGGTGCTGGTGCCTCTCAGGCTCTACATGTCTTCAGAAATGGACTCCTAGAGCATTCGCGGGAGAGGTCACAGGACAGAAATAGCAAATGGCCCAGCTGGTTTGGAAGGTGTCTCAGAAATGTCTCTCCTCCTTCGGAGACTGTGGGCTGGTGTCTGGTCATCAAAGACTTGGTTTGCCATCTTGCCAGACCAGGGTAGCTGGCTTTGGGCTTGTGCATTTTGTTAGGGGTTTGCTGGTTTCAAAGGAGGGTTGGATTTCCTGGTGAAAATCCCCAAGGGACAGTGGCTGAGTTATCATCTAAAGCCCTCTTGTTGCAGAGCGGGGGATGTTTTCTCAGACAATACCCACTTTTCCAATTCCACCACAGCGGCTGGGTGGCCCATGATCCAATGCAACTCTGATCCCCCATCTACCTGCACTTAGTGTCAGATCCCACAGGTTACAGGGTTCAGTCCCACCAAGACCACCCCCACGCCAGACACCAGTTGCAACTTCTGACAGACCGGCTATAAATCAGGGGTTCCCATGACCCCTCTTTGGGCTCGATAATGTATTAAGATGTTATCGGGAAAGTGGTTTACTTAGGTTTTCCAGTTTATCCTAAAGGAGACAACCCAGGACACAGAGGAGCTTCCCTCTCCACCCCAGGTACACCAACCTCCACACCTTCATGTGACCCCTGACCCGGAAGCTCATCACATCTCCTTGTTCAAGAGTTTGTATCTCTGTGCCCCTCCCCTCCCTGGAGGTCAGAATGTGAGGCTGAATGTTCCAACCCTCCAATCCCTTGGTCTTTCTGGGGACCAATCCCATCCTGAGGCGCCCCAGGGTCCTTATCCCGAGTCATCTCTTTAGCATGGACTCAGGATCCCGTGAATAGCAAGGCGTGCTGCTCCTATCACTCAGGGAATCCAGGGGTTGTGGGAACTCTGTTCTGGAACTTGGGCAAAGCCCACAGAAACTCTCTGGCAAAGAGAGAGCAGGTAGAAGAACAGGGATGAGAGCTTGTGGCCAAGGAGAGAGACAGGTGGCCGTTAGGACACCACGCTCCGACCTCCATGTTCCTGGTCTGTTCCCTGTCCCCGTACGCCTTCCCACCCCCTGGAGACGTCCTCCTCCTCCTCGTTCCCCATAGTGGCAGCAGCACAACTTCCTCCTCCCCTGATGGCAGTGGCATAAACTCTGAGTCATCTAAGAGGATGCCATCAGCCCTGCGCAGCCGGTGCCCCGATCCTCCTCCTGGGAGTCAGCGAGGGGTGTTGTAGGAAGAAGGGTTGGATCATCAGACACGTGTGGAGGGCTTCGGAGTCAACAAGATGGAGCATGACTGCAGGGCTTCTCAGAGCCTCCAAGAGCAGAGCACAGCCGAAGGCATTTGCCAGACTCACTTCACTGCAACCTAAGTCTGTTAAGGCTGAAATTGTGTCTCCTAAAAAGATCTGTTCTAGTCGCCAGCCCTGATACTTGCAAAAGGGAACTTATTTGGAAATAGGGTTTTGCAGACAGATGTATTCAAGTGTTGATGAGGTCATTAGGGTGGGCCCTCATCCGCCAGGACTCCTGTCCTCACAGGCGGAGGGAGATGTTGACCCCGAAGACAGGCAGAAACCAGATGGCACCAACAGAGGCTGGAAGAGGGAAGGACAGAGCCCCTTAGAGCCCCTGGAGGGAGCATGGCCCTACAGACACCTTGACTTTGGGTTCCTGGCCTCCAGAGCTGTGAGAGATTAAACTTCTGTTGTTTGAAGCCCCTGGTGTGTGGCACTGTGACAGGAGCCTGAGCAAACTTGCACAGCATCCGAGCAGGGGTCTTGCTTCTCTGCCTACACTCACTTCTCCCTGTCTTTTCACCATTGTTCACCCCGGCCAAGAACCGCAGGGTCAACATGTTTCCTCCTGCTCCCTCTTCCTCTGGCACCCAGCTCCCCACAGGGCCATGAGGCTCTGAGCCAGGACACAGGCAAGCTGCCCCTCCTGTCTCCTCTGTACCCACTCCTGCTGGAGAACCGACTCCCAGCCCCTCTCCTGCCCCCAGGCAGTCAAAGGAGGGCCCTGCACACGGCCCCCAGCCTGACCATCTCTGGCTCCCTATGCCCCATCCCCAACATCCGTCTTCCGACTTAGGACACTGGATCACGCTGTCTTCTTTACATTCTATTGCTTCACACATCTTTTAAAACCTAATAGTTCTGCACAGATGAGAAGAGACCCAGCAGGCCCTTGATTTACCTTCCCCATCCTTGCTGACACTTCCCAGAGACAACCCCTCCGCTCTTTACACTCCGGCTTCTACTCTGGCCTTGGTATTTGTTAAAAAAAAAAAAAAGAAAGAAAGAAAGAAAAGAAAGAAAAAGAAAAAAAGAAAGGAAAGAAAAATGCTTATCTGACTTTTTCTGTTTAATTTCAGTTTCTCCTCCGTGGATTCCCTGCCGGGAGGATCAGGCTCTCACTGTAAGCTGCGCTCCCCGAACCCTGCCAAACAACAACAGAAAACATGCACGGCTCCTCGCCCCCACCCTCCCAATAGCATAATTTGTGGTTAGATCAATATTCAGCATTTACATAATTATGTAATTATTATTCACAGCTGAGCCACAAAGTAGTTCTGTGATTGCATTTCCTTTCCTGATCAACTTCATGTGTTTCCTAGAACGAATAACCACCCTGATTTTCATTTGCTGGGCTTGCATGCACCTATCACTCATGTGTCCCCAAACAGTCGACCGGAGTGATGAAATGACTTACATTTTGGCCAAAAATCTCAGGTAGGCGAACAGTTCCGTCTTTCTCTTTCGGAGCATGATCGCTCCCGGAGTCTCCTTCCTCTTACCCCGCGGTGCACAGGTCACTCTCTAGGTGTGTTGCTGCCCCGGTTTGGTCTGGGGACGGTCTTCGCTGTCACCCCCACAGGCCCTCGCCTCCCGGGACTCATGTCTTCCCCCTCACGATTCACTGGAACCAATCTTCCAACGGCCCCATGGAAAGGGAGGCATGGGGGCCAAATTGTGTGAGGTCTCCCGGGTCTGAAACGTCTCTCTTCCACCCTCCTACTCGATTCGTAGCTCAGGTGGGTGTAGACGTCTGGGCTGGAGATGGTCCTTCTGAATTCTGCAGGTGTTCCTCCAAAATCTCCCAAGAAACCCAGCATCATTTTAATTCCTGGTGTTTAGGCAGCTGGCTTTTGTCTTCTGGAAGTTTCCATAACATCTCTTAACTCCCCAGCGTTCTGAAATCGTACCAGCACGAGCCTTGGGTGGGTCTTTGTCGATACCGTGGCGTGTGCTCAGTAGGTGCCCCTCAGCTTAGAAACTCCAATCCTTCCTTCCTGCAACGTGTTTTTCTCCTCTTATATTTTGCATCCACTTTCTGGAATTTCTGCCAGTAGGACATTAAGCAGATGGATCCTCTAATTTTCTTTTCTCAGCCATTTTCCACCTTTTCATTGCGGTCCTTTCCAGAAAATTCCCTCAACTTCATTTTCCCACTTCCTATTCAAATTTTAACGTCTACTGGCATGTTCTTAATTTCTAAAAGCTTTTCCCTGTTCTCTGAATGTGTTCCTTTTTAAAGGGAACATTCTGTTCTTTGTTCAAGGTTACGATATATTCCCTTCTATCTGGGATGTCATCAATTTTATATACGTTCAGCTCTCTCTGGCTTCTTGCATTATTTCTGTCTCCTTTGAGTTCCTTACTTGTGTTTGCTTCTTTTGGTCTCTTGACTTTTATGTTGCAGGCTTTCCTAAAATATTTGTGTGGTTACATTTACGAGTGAGGCGCAAAACAAAGATAAGAATAAAAATAAAAAGATCCTACACTTCCATGAAAGATCTGTATGCGTGTTGGGGCTGGTTCTGGCCGGGGCTGGCGAGGCAGGTCAGGCTCCTGGAACTGGCATCTCTCGTGGGAAAAAACACCTGCCGTCTGGGGTCATGGGCACACAGGGAGCGGAGCGAGGGAGGGTGTGGACCTTCCAGTTCAGAGTGGAGACTTTACCCATTTTCCGTTCAGTGTCTTATCTTTATACTCCTATGTGCAGACCTTGGAATCCATTTTCAATGGGGATAGAAGACTGTGCCTTGACTTCGGGGGTAGAGACCGTCTTGGGGTTGTTCTGTTCCTGGGAAAACCTGTCCCTCTGCTTTCAGCTCTGTCTTCTTTTTTCATGCATCCCTTAGACTCGCTGGTACCTGCAAGCTGGGGCCTCTCTGGGGGTCTTGGATACACCGCCTCACCCTCTTCCCCAGGCTTGGATCCTGGCGTTCTTAGTCGGCTAAGCCCAGGGCGTTTGAACATCTGCTCTTCCACTTCCAAAATGTTGTCTCTGTCCTATTCTCACTGGATCTTATCGGTATTGTCTGTTTGTACTTCTTTTATTCCTTTCTTGTTATTTTGGTGCGGCTTTAGGAGGAAGCAGAGCTAAATACATGTGTTCCATCCATCATGCTTACCCAGAGCCACCATGCCGGCTTCCTGTCGTTCTTTGTACAAATTCCTAGCTCACTGTGGGTGGTCTCCCCAGCCTGCAGCCTCCAGACCCTCCCGGTGTGCATGTCTGTCTTTTTCACACCCTTCAGCTCAACTGCGACACCAGGAAACCTCCCTTCTTAAAAAGTGACTGTTAAGAGTTCATCTCTCAGGATGGTGGCAGCGTGAGGAGCTCCACAAACCTGCTTTTCGATGAAACAAGCAAAATCAGTGCAAACTAAAAACAAAAGGTCTTTTGAGTTTTCTGGAAATGGTCCCAAGGGCACACGGCGAATGAAGAAGAACTCGTTCAGGAAAATCTACCCAAACCTGGTAAGAACAGTGAGTCTGCGGTACTTGACCCACGTGCTCCCCACCCGCGGGCTGTGGTAGAGGGTCCCCTCTGCGGGGTGTGGCCACGAAGATGGGGCCCCTTTGCCCCCCAGAGCCCTGTCAAAGGATGTGCTATGGCATCTTACCAGGAGGGGCAGGAGGCCAGAGTGTCTCGTCCCCTCCGACTCAGCTGGGAGATGCTGATTTCTAGTGACAGCTGTCAAGGTGAGGAGCTTCCTTCCTCCACCAGCCCCACCTGTGGGTGCAGATTCTATGCCAGGTGTGGCAGGTGGAGAGTGCAGGTGGCCCCATCCTCCTCACCCGGCTTGCTCACAGGGCAGAGGCTCTACACCTGGGGAGGCGAGCTTAGAAACTCAGAGGGTCCCACAAGCAGCAAAAGAAACAGATACATGGGAACTCATCAAAATTGAAAGCCTTTGTGCTTCAAGGACACCATCCAGAAAGTGAAAAGACGGCCTACCAAATAGGAAAAGTTTTTGCAAATCGTATTTCTGATAAAGGACTTGCAACTAGAATATACAAAGAACTCCCACAACTCAGTAATAAAAAGACAATATTTACCCATTTAAAGGTGGCTGAAGGATCTGAATAGACCTTTCTCCAAAGACGATACATAAAGAGCCCAAAAGCTCATGAGAAGGTGTGCAACATCATTAGCCATTAGAGAAATGCAAATTAAAACCACAGTGAGAGACCACTGCACATGCACTAGGAAGGCTGTAAAGCAACAAGACAATTGTAAGAGTTGAGGAGGGTGTGGAGGAATCATAACCCGCATGCCCTGCTGGTAGACACGTCAAATCCTGCCCTAAAGTGGTGCAGAATGGGGGATTCCTCAAATGCCTAAAGGAAGAGTGACCATACAGTCCGGAGATTCCGCTCCGAGGTGTATGCACAACAGAAATGAAGACAGGCCCACACACGAAATCTTGCACATGGATGTTCACAGTATTCCTGGGGGTCAGAAACGTGGAAGGACCCCAAATGCCCATCAGCTGATCCAAGGCCATCTAGAATGAGCAACACTGACCCAGTGGGATATTACTGAGCCACGACAAGAAATGAAGGATTGATCCCACGCTACAACATGGATGAACGTTGATGTGTTGAGTGAAAGAATCAGTCACAAAAGGTCAAGTCTTATGTGATTCCATTTATACAAAAGGTCCAGCATACACAGATTCATAGACCCTGGAAGGAGAGTGCTGGCAGCCAGGAGCTGGGGGAGGGATTGAGGGGAAATGGGAGGGACTGCTCATGGGGATAGGGTGGTTTTTGGGGTGGTGAAATGGTCCAAAATGGACTCTGATGATGGGCGTACAAGTCTGTGAATGTACTAAAAACCATTAAGCCATATACTTTAAATGAGTGAATCTCATGATGCATGAATTCTAGCTTAATAAAGCTATTATAAAAGAGGTAGTCATCCACCTTTATGCAGATATGTCTCTGAACCTGTGCTTTTTTTTTCTGTGATAGCACTTTTCCCTACATGGGATTCCCTATGCTGTGTAGTGTCTCCATGGGCAGCTGCCTGGAGGTAGAGACTCGTGGACTGATGCCTGTCACATCCTCAGTGCCGAGCATAGTGCGGGTCTAAAAAATAGCCATTGGAAGAATAAATGCGTCCCTTTTTTGCAGAATATCCCATGGGATCAGTATTCGTCTTAGTGCCCTTTGGAAAGCACTTCCCTAGAGCAGTGGCTCTTCTCTGGGCATGACTTTGCCCCTCCGCTCACGGACATTGGCAGCATCTGGAGACATGTATGCTGTTGAGACAGGAGGCCAGGTGCTGCTAGCATCCAGTGGGTGGAGGGCAAACACGCTGCTAAACATCCTACAGGGCATGGGACCGCCCCTCAGCAATGAATCATCAGGCCCCGAAGGTCAACGGTGCTGCTCTTGAGAAACCCTGCAGTAGAGAATGAAGATGAACGGGACGTCCAAAGCCGTGTGTTACGGGAGGAGTTATGCCCTATGCCCTCAAATTCGTTTCTTGATGACCTCAGAATGTGTATTTAGAAACTGGGTCGTATTTAAAGAAGGAATTCAGGTAAAATGAAGTCATTAAGTGGTGTCCTCGTAAGAAGAAGAGATTGGGACACAGACACTCACGGAGGGAAGACCTGGGAGCCTGAGGATGGCCTGAGGACAAAGCCAAACCTGCTGATACTGTGACCTCAGACTTCCATCCTTAGAACTGTGAGAAAATAAATTTTTGTTGCTTACACCCCCCAGACCGTGGTGCTTTCTTATGGCTGCCCCATCTTATCACTATACCATGGATGTTTCTGCGACTTCCTGTGGACCCGTGACCTTCCACTTGGGGTTCATTAATACAACTTTGGGGGAGCATTTGAAAATCCCAGTGCCCCCCCCAACCCAGACCAATGAGATCAGTGAAGTACAACATGAGCCAATGCTGAGAACCGCTGTTGTAGAGCAGGATTTGATTAATTAGGTCTGTGTCTCACCATGAATAGGTCCACGGAGACAGGTGTGCTGGGCGAGCTGCCCTGTTCCCCTTTCTGGGGTGAGAGGTGGGAAACACGAGACTGGTGAGTGCAATGATCTTGTACCTGCGTCCCTGGAAATTCTGACCTCACTCTTGGGAATCTGCTTTGGAAAATGTGTTTAAACCCCATGCTGACCTCTCTGGTGCCATGGCTACCCCATCCCCCCATCAACCCCGGGTCTTTTTGTGCCTGTTGAGTGTCTTCAGTCGAGCCCAGGCAAGGAGTCTGGCCAGTCTGTGGCATTCAGAGGGAGGTGTTCAGTGGGAGAGCAGGGCCCCGGGAGAGCAAGGCCCTGGCCATGCCTCTCTCTGCCTGGGCCCCTTCCTTCCTCCGGTGGGGGGAGTGGATTTCCATGATTGATGTTGTCCTAGAGGAAGTCTTCTTTCTGAAAATGTTGAGGAGAACTAATTAACCTGCAGTCATTAGAGAAATGCTCAGATTTCCTTTCTCTGTGTGCAGAAGCCGCTAACGGCCACTCTGTGCAGATGCTCTGACTCACTCGCCGGCTCTGGTCCGCTCTGCATTTCCCCAGCCCCTCCCTTAAGTTCGAGACATTTCAAGTCACGAGTGGATGTGACCACCTGTCCCCTCCAAGAGGAGAACCCATGTTGTAGACTCTCGGGGGCCATCTGTCCAGCAGGTGTGAGGCTCATGCAATGAGTTATGGGCTGAACCGTGTGCCCCAACCCCCACCCCATTCCTGTGTTGAAGTACTAACCCCAGGACCTGAGATGGGGAGAGTATTTGGAGACAGGGTCTTTATAGAGGTAATTAAGGTAAAATGAGGTCATATGGATGAGTCCTAATCCAATCTGACGGGTGTCCTTTTAAGGACAGAAGACGGGGACATAGACACATAAGAGGCAGACCACGTGAGGACATGGGGAAGAGACGGCCATCTGCACAGCAAGGAGAGAGGTTTCAGAAGCAAGCAGCCCTGCCAGCTTCGCGTTCTTAGACTTCCAGCCTCCAGGACTGTGGGAGAACAGATTTCTGCTGTTTAAGCCCCTGCCTGCCTTCGGTGTCTCATTATGGCAGCTGAGCCCACGAAGACACCCCCTGTCGGATCGACTGCAGAGGTGACCGGAGATGAGCCTTTTCTTGCGTTGGACAGTGGAGCCACAGCGTCCTTCTCCAGATGTGGCATTATTCCCACCCTGATGTCCTGATGTGACTCTCCGCAGAGACAGTGGGGCCGCCGCCAAGCAGAATGCTCACTGCTGAATCTCGCCTTTTGTTTTAATTGGAGCCATATTGTGACGAAAACAAAACCCTGGTGACAAATGCTCCAGCAAGATGTCTTCTCTGCTGAATTTCCACCTGTCCCTTTTCGGTCCTAGGACACTGATTTGGGGTTCTGGAGCAAGCTTTTAGGGGATTTGTAATTTCCGCACTATGTCTCAGACCTGCAGGTGATGGGGAGGGTCTGGGATGTGCTCCCGGTGGCCTCGGAGTTGGGTGAGCATTTTGTAGATGAGGTGTCGTCAGTGAGTTGGAACCTAGGAGAGCAGGGAGAGAGGCCTGCAGCCTGGGGATGGCTGCCTCACGCCAAATGCATGGTTTCTGTTTGCGTTTGCTCTGCTGCAGTTGGGAGCCAGCAAAGGTGACTCACCGTCATTGTGGGGCCTCCGAAGAATTAGGAAGAGAGAAGACAGGGGGGAGGTTGCTTGCCCCATGGAGCTCCACGGGCCGGGAGTAACTGCCATTACTGAGGACGGGATCCCTGACACCAAAACCCAGTCCTGCCTGGACCTGCCTGGTGCAGTCACGTGAGAGCCAACACTCCACGAAGAATTTCAAGTTAAAAAGCCCTTACAGAATTTTTTTGTTCAGTAACAAACTTTGTGTTGCTCTTTGTAAATGCATTGGTCCATAAAAGTATGGATTGATGGTTAAAAATGAGTTTACTGTTAAAAAAGTTAAAGACAGCGATAATGACGAATGGACTGGCTGTCCATCATGGTCCAAACCAGAGACTCAAGGTGATTTCCAACCCTCAGACAGCAAGCACACGCCGTATTTAGTTCCAGCCGAAAGCATCATCAGTCACCTTCGTGATGTTGACCTGAGGCCTGTTGGCTTTATAGCTTTATTCGTATTTGAATTTATTTTGTTTCTACAGTTGCATAAGACCTATAAACATAAGCAGTTTGCACCTAGCTCTATATTTACGCTTATTTAAATAACTTGATTATAAAAATAATTTGAGTTAAGCCACTCAAGCTGTCTAAGCAACAGTATCGTTCTGGCGTCTAGACTGAATCCCAAGAGAAATAAGTAAGTGTGTGTAAATAAAGGAAAAATCTATGTGTATATGCATGTATTTCTGTGTGTGTATGTATTTATTTTATTTCTATGTATACATATTTATTTTATAGGATATATGTGCATATGTATAACCACACGCTCACAAAATGAATGTGTCTGTGTCCATATATACACATACAATGTGTACAGACGCTGTATGTGATATGTTTGTATTAGTTATAATGTCTGCATACTATTTAATTTTGGCCAAGTGATCAGGAACATAGATTTGGGATAACACAGACCTAGATTCTACTGCTCACCACATCACTTACTAGTTAGGTGTCTCTGAGCCTTAGTTTTCTCAAAAGTAGAATAAAAATAGGAATACTATATATCGTATAATATAGTATAGTTTAGCATAGTACAATATAATATAGTATAGTGTAATATAATATAATATAATAATTAAGAATAATATAATACCTACCTTTCTTTGTTGTCAAGGGGATAGAATAAAATAATGCATAAAGTCTGGGCACAGAGGAAATACTCAATAGATACTAGTTCTGTGTTTGTCCTGAGCGTGCAGGTGAGAACCGAGAGGTGACTCTGGGAAGCACAGATGGCCTGGATGGCTCAGATGTCCCCGGGGCCCCTGGCCTGGAGCCACCCATTAGCCATGAGCCACCGTGTCGGTCAGGCAAGTGTGGGGGAGCACCAGCTTCTCCAAAGCTCAGACGGGCTCTGCCGTCCCGGACTTCGGGGTTCCTGACAAGCTGCTGCTGGGCACTGGCGGGCCCTGGGGTTGTTCTGAATCCTGGGAGCGCAGGACAGGATGCCTGAAGATGGACAGATGGCTGTGAAGGTGACGTGGTGGCTCCCTGGGGCACGCCAAGTCTGTCGCCAATGGGGGCAGGGAGTGTCCGGGGAAGGAGAATGCCCAGACCCTGGAGCTCCCGTGTCTTCACCTTCTCGGAAGTCCCTCTTTGGGAGACAGAGTGGGATCAAGTGCTCGAGGGCCCCACAGTCTTGCTCTCAAATCCACGTTACTTCCTGGCTGGGGGTTGGAGAACAAGGCTTCTGAGCACTGTGGTCTCAGCTTCTCAGCGCCGGGGTGAAAACAGCCCTTGGCAGTGCCACCGTGAGAGTCTTAGGAGCCATCGCGGAGGTGCTTTAGTGTGGTGCTCCTAGCGCTCACCGTGCCCCTTCCCCTCTCTGGCTTCTCTCTGCTGTAGGAGCCCAGACCTGATCAGCCCCCGGTGGGGAAGTGCTCTCATCCCTTCCCTTCCCTTGGGTCATCCGGACTCTTGGAGAAATCACTTGTCCAAGCAGGGCTCCTGCGAAAGTGAGATCCATGTCCTCAAACCACAGAGGCAGACAGCGACTGCGGGCCGCTGGGATCCATCCGTGTCCGATCCGCTCCAGCCCTGCAGGAGAGAGCGTGCGTGTACCTTTGGCTAATGTGCTTAGGCTGTGCTCTTGGACACGGGCAGGAAGACAGACCAGCCACACGACCTGGGCACACAGGCCCGGTGGCTTCTACCCTGCACCGCCACGAAGAGCGGGTGTGGAGGGAGCGTGGCTGAGGGCCCGCCCGTGCGATGAAGAGCTCGGGCATTGATTCCCCTATAAGACCTCCAGTCGGCACGGGGGTCACGTCCTGGCTTAGGGCGGTGCCCACACCTGCTCTCCACCCGCCTCCTTTTCCTGTTCTGGATGACCTCACTCCCCCCTGTCCCTTTTCCCCAGGAGGAGCAGAGCGAGGCCGGCGGATTATTGATCCCTTCTAAGAGATGCCCGTCCTTGACAGGCTATTCTTGGCACAGTTTCACCCTGAGAAGCTTCCCCTGCCAGGTGGCCCGCTTGACACGTCCGCTCCTCTGTGCTCAGGAGCAGAACCCGCTTTCCCTTTAGCTTGAGCAAAGAGCCCTTACGCCGTCCACTCTGCGTTGGGACAACAGGCACTGCCTTCCCAGGCTGAGTGAAAAGACGGCAGACAGAGCACTCACTTCCACCGACATTTTCCTGCTTTCTGGAAGGAGAGCGTTTGTCCTGGAATTTCCAAATCCCATGGGGCCCGCAATAGGCTAGAAAACCTGGTCCTGTGCACCCATCGCCGGCGGTCCTGGGTGAGGCCCCTGGGCTCCATCCTGGCAGCATCCGTGCCGGTACCATCTCGGGACGCCCCTCCTGCCCCAGCAGGCTGTGACGGGGACGCCCCTCTCCCAAGACAGATACCTTCACCCGCGGTGCTCTCTCCACTGCGCTGATCTGTGCGGCAATGTTCGTCTTCTGAGAAAATGCGAGGGGGAGAAAGAGGAGGTGAAGACGGGAATGTTCGGTAATTAATTTAGAATGGAGAAGCAGAGCTCCATCCAGGCAGTAATTGGATTTTAACCCCTTGGGAGTTTTTAAATGTTGGAGCTCTCTCTCCTTGGACTGTCTCCCCCTCAGACCTGAGGAGAGTTGAGATTCAGGGAGAAAGCTTCCGAAGTCGGGGAGAGCTTACCGATACGAGCGGTGATGCGAGAGCCGTTCGTGCCGAGGGTGGGCACCACGGATTGGCCATTCTGGGCCATTCAGAGCTGCCCAGGAGGGCACTGTTTGCTCAATATTCTTGTTCGGCTCATGAAATAATAGTATGTCACGAGTTTTCCGGGAATATGGGGGATGGGCATTGCTCTCTCCCAGGATGGCCCTTCTGCTGGTTGAGCTCCAGAGGGCTGGGCTGGACGTCCAGACTCTGGTCCCCTCAGGTCGGCGCTTCCTCCGAGACCTCCTGCCTCCAGGTGGCAAGCATGTCGTGCCAGCCTGGGTGGTGGTTTTAGGGGCAAGGGGCTCACCTCTTTGCCAGACTCCCTGGGCTGCCCTGGCAGGGGACTGGCTGTGCTCCCAGCTTCTCCCTCTGGGCTGGGGGAGGCGCCCTCACTGGTGCCCCCAGGCCTGTGTAGGGCAGAGCTTCTGGGGAGGCACGCAGTGGCCCGCAAGGCACTGTCTGCCCTCATTTCCCACATGTCGAGATCAGTGTACATGGTGAGATCTTGAAGGGGATTTGCACCTTGCTGATTCCAGAACTAAAGTGGCCAGGAGGGTCGTTGCTGGGCAGGGCCTGGACTCAGTAGGTAGAATGGTTTTCAGAGCTGCCGACGGGGCTCACTGCCCCTATTGACAGCAGGACCTGGCCTTCCAGGATCTCCTCCTCCAGCAGATCTTCCCAGAATGTTTCCATCCAGAACCTTCTGTCTCGTCTGAACCTCCATCACCTTACAGCGGGCACTAGGCTCCTTAAAGTCCTGTGGTTCTCTCCCTGTGTTTGGTGGGTAAGTCACCTCCAGTAACGTACATTAGCCATATGCCCCTTACTCTGGTCCTCTCCTGTCCTTCCCTTCCCTGCCCTGTGTTCTGGGAGCTGCTCTCTGCAGACCATGATTCCCAGACTTTCCTGCTCCCAGGCTGCCCACCGATCACGGGGAGGCGTGGGTGGGCTATCGGAGGGAATGAGGAAGAGAGAGTAATCTCTCCCTGCCCCCCATCCTTGCAGGATTTCCTTCTGTTCACCTTCTCATGTGCCTTCAAGATGTGTATTTCCCTCCTACACAGGAGGAGAGAGATTGCGTGATTTTACGGCTTCTGTGCGTGACCCTTTGGGAGATAGGAGAGCTGACAACGAGCCAATAATTTAGTCCTATCTGCCATGGCGTCATGGTATTGGCAGTGACTGCGACTCAAGACACCTCCTCGTGTGCACCAGACACCTGGAGGTTTCCCATATAGTTCCCACCTGCCGACCTCTGGACTTTGATCCCCTCCTGACCCCTCAGTGTCACGGATGTGGGTGGGCTAGAGATTTTCCGTCTCAGTCTGGAGCCCTGCAGCTTTGGAAACAGGCCTGGACCACACCCGGCCATGTCTCTGCTGATTTGACTTGCTGATACGGTGGCCTAGGAAACGGCACCCTCGTAGGGCAGGATTACCGTGGTACCCAGATGACACATGATTATAACAAGATGTGTGACCGAGAACTACGGTGGAAAGCAGTCTGAGTGAGCATCTGTCAGGACGCCCGGAATAGACTCCGTGGAGACAGAAATCCAGCGACATTAAGTCAGTCGCCTCCGGGTCTCATGCACGTTCGCTCCGCGAACACACAGAGCCTTTCTGTGTCGCTGTGGTGCAGGGAGAGAGAGGAGAATATTTGTTCCGAAACAGGCAAGGCCCAGTTTCACCGTTCACTTCTGGTCTGGCCTTCAGGGGTCCTTGTAGGTCAGGAATGCCATCCCACAGCCCCCCAAGAGTCCAAATGGAGCCCAATCTTCAGGGGACATGTGTGTCTCTCCATCCCTTCCTGCTGAGGGACGGCTCACCAGGCTGTTCACGGTGATGGGCCGGCCACCCTCCACCCCTTAGCCTCAGACCCACACCCACACGGAGAAATGTCCCCTCTCTAGGGTCCCCTCAACTTTAGGGCTGATGAAAAAAAATTTGAAGAGAGTTTAAAAAATATACATAAAGAGAAACAAAAAGATCAAAATCACCCCTAACCCCCACACCCAGAAATAGCCGAGTGAACATCGTTTTCTTCACTGATTTTTAATATGCTTCTGTTTCTAAAATCCACTTATAGAAAATTAGAGGATTCTGTATATTTGGTTGACTATTTAACTTTAAAAAAAAATCCTGAGCATGAAATTCAAGGCTTGTTGGCTTAAGATACATGTTTGTGATGATGGGGCAGATATGTCCTTCCGTTTTTAGTTTACTAGGAGTTTTATCAGGAATGAATGGTGGATTTTTATTGATTTTTTTTCAGCAGCTATGAAAGTGAACAGATGCTTTTTAAAAACGACTTGACCCCTTGATGGAGTGTTTGTTATTTGCAGCCTTGCCATTGCTCAAAGCTTTTTTGCAGCTTCTCCTAGGGCAGGGTGATCTGAAGCCGTTGCAATTTGCTCAGTAAATATTTGTTGAGTGAATGGATATTGATTGGATGAGGGTTTTTGAATAACTTAAAGGAGATGACCTTTGTCCTTTGCTCTTTCCAAAAGTGGGTCTTTTCAGAGCTAAGACTGGTGAATGAGCGTGCAAACAGAGGATTATAGGTGAGTCTGCAAATAAGCAACGAAGAGCCCACTCCCCACACTTGGGCTCAACCTGCCTCATTGGTGGTTTACTGCTGGATGTCCCTCCTGGAAGTCTGACCCAAAGTGCATTCCCAGGGAGGCGGAGGAACATGAATTTCAGCTCCTCTGTGGTTACCAGGGCAGGCAGGTGAGAGGGCCCTGCGGTTGGGCTTCAAGCCTAGAGCTTTTCTGGGGACCTGGCCACCAAGCACAGGGGAGATCCTGGAGAGAAAAAGAGGGGGCAGCAGATACCAGAACAGGAGAAGCCTGCAGGGAACCAGAGGGGCTCCCTACAATGGAGAGGGGCATCACACAATGGGGTGGCCTCTCAAAGGCCAGGTTTTGGGGAGCCACATCCCCCTTGCAGAATGAGGGTGTCCTTGATGCTATCTGGGTTCTTCTTCTTCTTCCCATAAGAAGCAGGAACAGAGGGAGAACTTAGGAGTTTGTGCGTGTCAAGAGCTCCCAATGGTGAGGCCCCTTCTCCATGTTCCCTGCACGTGGTCCCACTAACGTTGCCTGTGACCATCGCCCCCGGGCAACTGTCCACCCCCCACCTCCCAGACAGGACCCCGTCGAGACAGGATCAGGCTGTCCGTGTTTGTATCCCCAGGGCCAGCTTGGGATCAGGAGAGAGAGGACGCTCAAGAAACGTTGACGAATGAACAAAATAACGAAGGAACACATGGACCGAAGAGATCACGCCTGGTGCCGTGCAGGCCGGGAGCTCATGTGTGTTGTTTCCAGGTGTGGCCGGAGCCCCTGGAAAGAGCTCGGCGAACGTCTTCCGAGAGAAGGAGTGTTTGGGGACCTGCAGAGACCAGGCGGCCCTGGAAGGAGGTGCCAGTCCTTGGGGCAACATGGACAGGGAACAGGGTGGGTCTTGGGGAATGGCTGGCCACCAGCTAGGAAGATGCAGAACATGCACTTCCTCTGGTTGACAGAGTAGCCGTCAAGACCGCGGACCTGGAGTCACGGGGTCTCCATCCCAGTGCTGGCAATGAGCTCGCACGTGGAAGCACTTACCCCCTGAGCCTCGGCTTCCCCACCAGAGACAAGTAGAGAAGAGCAGAATCTGCACGCCAGGGTCTTCATGAGGATGACAAAGGGTGCCCAGTGCCTGGGACGGCCCCAGCTCCGTAATACCCATCGCTAACATGCATGCGGTTATTATTATTTTTTTCAGGAGAAAAAGTTCTTTTTGAAACTTCCAGGTTGCCTTAGCTATACTCCGGGGACCAACAATCCAGAGGAGGGGTGCAGTGAGGGTCTGAGTGAGAAGCCCCTCTGGGAAAGGCATGGCTTGATAAGGCTCCATGATCTTCCCCCACCGCCACTGCCTGCAGCAGGTATGAGCTTGTGTGCAGAGCAGTCCCTCCACCTGCCCAGAGCTACCTCCACGCGCTTCGGTGGGACACGACCCACAGGATTCTGGGCTGCAGGCTCTGAGGTGGGGACGTTCTCTGCACAACTGGCCTAAACGTACACCCAGGGCCCCTGTGTGAGTGGGAGCTTGGGAAGTGGTGCTTGCATTTCCCCGCAGGGCCTGCTTACCCATCTAGGGTGGGGGTCTTTGTGGCTCAGAACCTGATTGAGGGTAAGAGTGAGTGCCCTATTTCCATCTGGACACAGCTAAACATAGGTGAAATGGGTAGAAATACACCCAATGGAGAAAACAGTGCAAAGAGTGTTTTTTCCCTGTCAGGACGTCAGGTTTCTGATCTCGGGTCTCCAAAGGATCTGTGGGTAACTTTGGGGAGGTCGTTTCCCTTCCTCAGGCTCTGATTTGCTACCTGCAAGGTGTGTGGGTGGGGTGGGCCGTGTAGCTAAATGCCAGTGAGCTGTGCCTTTATAAAATCCCCTCCCCTTGAGTGTGGGGCCCCTGGGACTCGCCAGAGTCCTGGGACTTACCTAGGACTTACCAGCTGACATGGCAGAAGTGGTGGGATTTTGCAGATTCGTGGATGTGAACTAATCCCATGGATCCTCTACCAAAGGGACTGGGGCCCCTCTGAAGATAAAGCCTCCTTCTGGCCTGAAGAAACAGGATGCCACATTGAGAGAGGGTCCACAGGAGGGCCACATGGGCTGGGGGCACAGGGGGTCTCTGGCACCCCAAACCAGCCTCCCATCAACTGCTGCTGGGAAGCAGGGCCCCTGACCTCACAGCCACGTGGACATGAGTTCTGCATAAACCTGAATGAACTTGAAGCAGATGGTTCTTCAGAGAAGACACACAACCCACATGGAATCTTCCCTGCGGCCTCCGAAACACTCCATGGAGGACTGCGGAAACTGTGCCTGGACTTCAGACCCATAGCAACTGAGAAAAAACATGCCTGTTGTCTTGCACTCCCGAACCTGTGGGAAGGGGTCCCACATGGGAGAAAAGTGGTCTCCACACCCTGAAGATGAGATCAGGGATCAGTATGCCGCTTTCTTCTCTCTCACGACTGCCTGGGTCTTTCTCTCCCACTCTCACTCATTCATTCAGCAGGAAGGGGAGGGAGCCTCTGCCCTGTGAGTGCTGTGTGTGGCCCGGTCCTCCCCCACAGTCCCGTGATTTTGGCAACGCTGGGGTGACATTCCAGTTGGATGATTACTCCAGAGAGCTGAGCTATGATCCCTGGGAATTCACGCACTTGCACTGACCTGCTCCCAAGCCGTTTGGTTCCTAATTGTCCCAACCTATTTCTCGATGGCACACCCACGACACCATCTCTACATTAGCTTTATTACTGTCCAGTGAGCCTCCCAGACACAGGCATCTCCTCCTCTGCTTTCCTAAGGGGTGAAGCCTGTTTATGATCTCACCACCAACAGTGTATAAATTAAGGGACGGATAGACAGATGCATGAATGGACATGCATTTACGAGCGGCTGAGCTGGCTCCGAGACCTCCTAATGCAAGGATATAATTTTTTAGCCTAATAAATGAAAAGCAACTTCCCCTCCAGAGCAAATGCTGCCTCAGCAGTCGGGTTTAGCACACGATGCATTCATCTCTCTGGGGGACGGTGCCAAGGATAATATTTTGGCAGGTTATCTCCACATAGTTACTCAGTACAACACTGTCAGTCAAAGGGCAGTTTATGAAGCAGGGATTTATAAAGTGCACTTGGAATCTGAGCCGGGGCCCATCTGGCCCAGGTAGCAGACCCGTCTCTTGGTTCTGACGAATTCTGATCGGTCATTGACTGGGAGCCCCACACAGTATCCAGCATGCAAGCTGGCCAGCTCCTGTGGCGGTGGCTCTGTCGGCACAGGTCAGCTTGGACTGGTAAGAAAGAAGGCCAGAGGACACTCCTTCCAATGGGGGCTTGGCAATGAGGGATGGTGGGGGTGGGGGAAAGAGGTCACTGGAGCGTTCACGCCACAGTCCAGGGGCTAGACATATGCCACTTTTACTTGCAATTAAAAAAAGGTGTATGTGTGTGTATGTGTGTATTTGTGCATATGTGTAGACATATCTGTGTGCGTATTTATATTTATATGTGTATATTCATGCGCATGCATGTGTTGCCTGGGTTTACGCCTGTCCATGTGTTTGCATGTGCATTTGTGTGTGTGCATGTGTGTGTGTGTACTTGCAGGTGTCTCTGTGTGTACATGTGTGTACGCACATTGTGCACACATGTGCTTGTGTGTGCGCATGTGTGGGCATGTGTATATGTATTGTGCCTACACGTATGCATGGTCACACACACGTGTACACACATGTGCACATTGCATGTGCACGTGGGGATGTGCAGGTACGGGGCTTACATGCATGTCTGATCGCATATCCATGTGCACACATGTACACTGCATTGCCTGCACATGTATTTGTGTGTGCATGTGTGGGTGCATGTGATTTCTCCCACATGTTTGCACGTGTGTGTGTGTGAGCCAGTCCCCAGTTAGACAACTAGACTTTGGAGGGGGGTACTTCACACTCATACATCTCTGAATGTCCCATTCAAGTAACATTTCTGATCATGTGGGAAAGACTTCATCGGTGTTACGTCTTGGTGAATGCTTTTCTCGCTTTTCTCCTCCAGGATGAAGGGTCTCGTCCTACACTAGGTAACGCCCATGGAGTCCTCTGCCGCTTCCTCTAGAAGGCAGGTCCACGCGGGCAGGGTCCCTGCTGCACTCCCAGGGCCCGATGCATCAGAGGCGGCAGTACATCTTACTCAGGGAGTGGCCTTGACTGTGGACTGGCCGAGTGGGCAGACGGTGCTGTGGGGAATGGTGAAGTGGGGACCCACAGATACAATGCGCAGCCGAGGGGTGCAAGGACGAGACGACCCCTTCGTGGGGAGGAGTCCCCAGGCTCCCGCCTACCTGTGAGAGGGGGTGAGGGAGGTGGGCATTGTCCGAATGAGCGTGGGGCCTGGTCTGATCTGATGACTGAAACATTCTCCCATTCTGCCTGCTCTCCCCCGTGGCATGTGGGGTCCGGGAGAGAGCGAGGCTTCCGTAGACTGTGACAGAGGGAACAACGGGTCGGCGTGTGTGCGATCTTGTGTCTCCATGGGACATCTGCCTGCCTGATGGGTTCCCAGGTGGCCCTGGGGCTCTGGCCTGTCTGGGGGACTCGGGGTTCTCTCCTGATGGCTTTCCTGGCTGCTCAGCTCCAGGGGCCAGCATAGACCCGTCAGCCTCCAGGCTGGTCTCCTGCTCACCCTGCAGCCCTCCCCACCTCTTCCCTCTCGAGCTGCCCCTCCAGAGCACTCTGGGCGCGGACAGACCCCCGGACACTACGGGGTCCCACCTCATCCACCTGTGGTGGGGGACTGCCGGGACCACGTCCCAGGTGGCGCTGGCAGGGAGGCCCAGGGTCACCCGTACGGAACCGAGAGGGGAGCCCCCACGGCCCTCTGCGCTGGTGCACCTTACACAACTCACTTGTCTTCCTCGGTGTGGACGAGGACAGTGGGGCGCAATTCTCACCGCTCGGACCAACCCTACCCTCCCTCCTTCATCTTCCCCTTGCCCCGAGGCCATGTTTGATTGCTTTCTGGCCCTTTGCTGGCGCTGCCAGCACGACTTCCTCCTGCCACGAGGCTCGCTGCTGCCCCGATGCAGGGTCGACGACGGAGCATCTTTCCCCACGCTGGGAGCTCCAGCCGCAGACAGGCCGGCTACGGAGAACAAAGGGATTGGCACTTTTTCTCCCTTGATAATCAGTTCTGTCTGGCCTCGCAGGTGTTCCATGTCCAAAGCCGGTTAATACCTCCTTCTGTCTTTCTGCCTTCCTATACCTGTCCTGGCATTTTCTTCCAACGACGGATGCTGAGTAGGTGGGGTAAAGCTCTCCCGCTCAGACAGACGAACCGCAGGAGTGGTCTTCAAAATGGGATGATGACAGCTGCTCCCTGTGGGGGGAGCCTGCCCAGAAGCCCTTTGGCCGCCTCGCTCACGCCTGCGTCGAGGTTTGCTAATTTCACGCCTGGCTTTTCGTGCCGTGCCTTTTAAAGGCAGGAGGGGGAATGGCTGGCTCCCTGGCTGGTGACCTTCAGAGCTCAGCTCAAGGTCAATGGTGATAGCCCGCGGGCAATAAGCGTGCCTCCAGGAGTGGCAGGACGCGGGACCCGGGTCTGCCCACCGCCAATGCCGTTCACGCCTGGCCCTGTGGGGCGCCGATGGACCCTGAGGCCCGATTGAAGATGCGGGTGTGAACCGAGAGGGAGAGCCGGCCTTCCCTGGGAGCGAGCTGTGGTGGGGCAAGGGCCAGCGGCCTGGGGTTCAGTGCGGCTCGAAAGCAGGCAGGCAGAGGGCGCTCTTCGCGAAGGACAGCGCGACGGTTCCTGGTAAAAACAGAAGTCAGCTGAGTAGATCTGAAGGCCCACGTGGCTTTATCCAACGATCCAAGAATCGGGCAGCATCCCATCCAGCACGTGGAAGGCCTCCCGGGAGCCGTACACACAGAAGGCATTTATGGACAGGAGGGGTCTGGAAAAGGAAGTTTCTAGCAACAAGTGGCTTGTTTCAGACAAGGTCAGCTTCCTGTGGGGGACGGAGTGGCCCGTCAGGTGGACCATCGCCCAGACCGGTCAAAGGTTACACTCCCGGGAGCAGCTGGAACTGTTCCAAAGCCAGGAGTTAGTCTTGGTTCGCAGTCAGGGACCCGTGACATCCATTTGGGGTCTGCTGTTCCTTCTGTCATTTTTGTAACAGCCCTGAGAGAGGCCGTCGGCCTGGGGCAGCCGGGGCGGCTGGAACTGGGCCCTCGTGGGATTGGTCGGAAGCACATTCAGGGCTCCAGCCGGTCCTGACTTGGAGTTGGAGGTGGCGACCAAATTTAGAGAAGCTGGCAGTTGCTCATCGAGCCCTGGCCGTCTGGAGCCGACCCTTACAGGGGGTCGTGACCAGAGGAGATAGTCTGACCTCCTGCCAGTCTGACTCACAGCTGCCGGCTTGCAGGCTGGCACCTGTGGTTAAGGGCTGGCTTCCTGGCAGGCTGCTGCAGGTCACGAGACAGGGTTCTGTTTTTTGTACGGCCTGGCCACCGTCCACTACATACTCAGGCTCTCCAGGATGGTCAAGCACCACCTCAGATGGGAACATAGGCACTAGCACCTTCCTTGCTCTGAAACTCAAAGAAGCTGGTTGGCCGGTGGAGGGGCCCCGTCATCAAAGCTGGAAACGCTGGCTGGGGTTGGAGGGAGATGGAGGCTGAATGCAGCCTCCCCATCCCATGGGAGGCCCACCGAGGAAGGGCCCCAGCTGCCCGGCGGGGTCTAATAAGGTAAAGAGCCCCTCTGGGGCTCTGCTCTGAGGCCCGTTGGCAGGGGTGTCTGAGCCCGTGTTCTGGCCCACACCGCCTGCTCCATCCTCTTCCAGCCTGGAAGGGGATTGGGGCCCCCGGTCGTGCAGGAAAACCACATGAAGAGAGCAGCCCAGCCCAGAGTGGTCCGCTTTCCGACGCAGCCCGGAGAAAGAGCAACCTCGAGAAATGGCTGTACTCTGTCCCATTCTGTTGAGACACAACACATTTAAATTAGGTTCACACATGACCATTCCTTTCTCTCAGGGTGTTGGAAGCAGAGCTTTTGATGGAGCTCAGGAGTGGCGCATTCAAATGAGAATTTTCCTGAAAACACACAAATCAAACTTCTTCCAAAATGTAGGAGCAAACACGGGATCCACCCCGTGAGCTGCATGGTAGGACCTTTGCTGCAAGGGGGTGGAAAGCTCCCTGGTCTGATAGGATGGGTGACCTATTCCTATTCCTTCAGGGAGCAGCCTTCTGTAGCTATTATGGTGCTCTATTTGGAGTTTGATGTAAAAACTCATCTCTAAGAGGTCACATTATGCTTGAAAATCTGAAAGGTATTTGATGTTAGAATTTGGGGTCTGGGCACCTGGGTGGCTCAGTGGGTTAAAGCCTCTGCCTTCAGCTCGGTCATGATCTCAGGGTCCTGGGATCGAGCCCCGCATCGGGCTCTCTGCTCAGCGGGGAGCCTGCTTCCTCCTCTCTCTCTGCCTGCCTCTCTGCCTACTTGTGATCTCTCTCTGTGTGCCAAATAAATAAATAAAATATTTAGAATTTGGAGTCGTGAGCAGGGGGGGACCCATCAGGTATGACAAAACCAGCCTCCAAACAGGTGCTGCTCCTGGTGGAACCACTCTTCCCGCAGAGGTGGAGCCGAGACTCACTCCCCGTGGGCCTAACACAGCTGCTGGTTTATCACCCAAAGTCCTCTTCTGTGAGCTCTGCGATTTTCCTTCCTCTGTTGCTTTCCGTGCCACCATAGCCTCCAAGGGGTTCCAAGTCAGTTACAGGGTTTTGGGGGGACGTGCACATACCTCCTGGTCTTCCATGAGCATCTTGAAATGCTGACCCTGGTCATGGTCAGCACTGCCCTGTTTAGACCAAGACTCCCACGAGGCCACGGCCACAGGCACCTTTCCTGCAGCAGAGCTGGGCTCTGACCACCGACTTGGCACCAGCAACCACCCTGCTCCCTCCCTCCTTCTCGGGCACCTGGTTATTTGGACACACCAGCAACATCATCACACTAAAGGAATGTGGAAACCCTTTGTAGGTTCTCTTGTCCTTCTCTGAAGCGTCTCCTTCCCGCCTCCCATAAACATTGAGAACGAAAATCTCATCTTCCCAGGAGCTAGGCCACAGCCACTCATCATGACACGTGGCTGTTCTTACTAGGAGTGATGGCTGATGCAGCAGACACCGGAGGTGTGCAACAATCCAGGAGACAAGCCAGCCCAGGACTGTGGTCCAGGCAAGTCATCTCCAGGCTGTGGCTGGAAGAAGGGGGAGGCAGAAGCTGCTGCCCTAGGGTCCAGCTTCTCAGTGTGGGCCTCCCTTTCTGCAGACCCATATCTCCATCCAGTGAGGGGTTGGCTTAGAGGGTGGCTTCCCACACGGGACCTCAGATATGCCCATCCTATGCCTCTGTGTCCTTGACACTGAGCTCCTGCTGGTGGAATCCAAACAGGGACCCACGTTTCCTTCTGTGGAGGGTTCCTACCTGGTCCAGGGACACATCTCTCTGCCTCTCCAGATTTCTGGGTCTTTCTGTTAAAGCTCTATAGTTACAGCCTTCCATTTGCATCATCAATGGAAAACCAAGGCTGCATTATTTCTTCAAGTGGTTGACCTGTGAGCTCAGACTTTTATGAATGAAATATAAGCCCCCAGGAGAGAAGTTCACATTCCCAGTCATATCTCTGTCATTCAGAAACTCAGTTTTGTTCTGGGCAGATGCTCACAGAGAGAATGCATTTAACTGTGATTTCCTATCTGGTGGGTGTGCAGGTGAGGGCTGAAGCAGGAGCAGAGAGGCAGGAAACGCCCCCTGGGAGGTGGAGCTAAAATGGGATGGCCCTGATCCCTGTGAATCTCGTGTCACGAAGACCTTGAGTCTGGTTTGTGGCTTCGTGGGACAACACAGAGTTAAGAATTTGGAATCTACACTGAGAACCCTGAACCGTCCCACGTGTCCATCCACCTGTTGCGGCAGTAGTTACGGGTCTTAAGCAGAGGGTGCCTTGTCCAACTTTACACCCCTGTGGGGCTGACATAGGCAGACAGGTTTGCCATTAACACGCCAACCACAGGAGCCCCCCGACTCTGCTGTGAGCAGGCTGGGCCACGTGACTTCTGCACGTTTACTCAGTAAATATTTACTGAGTATCTCTTACCACCAGACAACATTTGGGATGCTGGGGTGTATTCATAAGCAAAACATACTCAGCTCCCAGCCCCAAAGGAGCACAGACTCAGAATGATTAGTGCCACCAGTAACCCATATACACAGTTAGAAGGTGTGGGGTGTTGGAACAGGATGAAGAGTAGGTTCAGCATCCTACACAGTGGGCAGGGGAGGCCTGGTGAGGAGGCGAGGAGAGCCAGCGGTGGGGAGGAGGACTTGGGGCAGAATGCTCCCTGCAGAATGGGCAGCCAGCAGAGACAGTGTGGGGGTGTAAGCAAGAAACACCATGGAGCAGCAGGGGGATGGGGGAGAGGGCAGTGCTAAGGGGGCTGGCCACACAGCAGGGTTGGTGATGCCTGGTAAGGAGCAGGTGTGGATGCTGAGTGGGTGGCTGCATACACCAGTGTGGGTATCACAGCAGGGTTGGTGATGCCCGGTAAGCAGCAGGTGTGGATGCTGAGTGGTTGGCTGGATACACCAGTGTGGGTATCAGGAGGGAAGTCTGTCCTGGACTGATGCAGAGAAAGAAATGTGGGTGTCTGGTGCTTAAAGCTAGAAGCCTGGACAAGCTCACGGCAGGTATCAGTGCAGATAGAGAAGAGAAGCTTCCCTTATGCTGGGAAGCTCCCACCCCAGGATTTTGGGGAATAAAGCAAGAACCAGCCAAGGAGAGGAAAAGGAGCAGCCACTGGGGTCAGAGGAAATCTGAGTGTGTGGGGTCTTTCAGCCCAGGGAAGGGGCAGGCAAGGGAGTGTTTACATCGGGAGAAGGGGGTGCGGGCAGCCCCTGTGAGGTAAGGGCAGAATCAGCTTTGGATTTAGCAAGCGGCTGGGGTCACTGGGGAATGTGGGCTCCAGAGTTTATAGCTCATCTTGAAACTAGCTCCGCTGTCCCCAGAGAGCATAGGTTTTGGCAAGCTGCCGAGCTCTCGTTTTCCTTTCTTTTCCCTGCTGTGTTCTCACAGAGAAGTTTCTGCAATCACTCTCCGACATACGGAGCTGGAGTCTGCTAAGTGCCTCAGGCTCTGCTGGTGCCTTCACGATGCCCTGTGCACGGAGTTTGTGCAAGAAAGGCAAGGGGAGGAGAGGGAGGAACACAGAGCAGGAACCCTGCCCACCCCGGGGGTCTGCCCGAGTCTGCAGCTGGAGCTACCCCACGCTGGTCTTTCGCGGGGGGGGGGTGCTTCTTTCTCTCAAGCCCATTGGGGTGGGCGCATTGTCGCTTGCAACTGATGAGTCTTACTGCCGCAAAGGCAGGGAGAAGGGCTGATTTTTGAGACTCTGTGTCTGTTCCCCCAAGTGTCTAAAGACCTGGAGGGCGCTGTCCGTGGTCCTAACTCCTTTCTCCCACAGGTCCTCAATCCTTTTCTCCCACTGCCTTCGCTCCTTCGCCTGTTTCCTGGTTTAAAGGGCCAAGAAAGCAGAAAGAAGGAACTGTGGAAAGTGGTTCAAGAGGTCATCTGTTGGGATGGAAAAACTGGTCTAGAGAAGATGACTGGAGGACACATATTATTATGACCTTCTGTATATTAAATAAACTCTCAGGGACTGGGGGGAGTGGTTAAAACCTGAAAGCACTTACCAGGAGTTAATTTTCACAAATCCCAGGTGGGCAGTGGGAAGGGGCTCATGTCCATGACCATTAGGCCTTCTTCATGGCTGCTGCTGGGAACACATGAGATACTATGGACAGGATGTCCCCGCTGGGGGCAATAGGGTGCTAGAGTTCGCCATGGTCCTCACAGATGCAGAAGAAAGACAAAGAAGGATAAAGTGAAGCCTGTAGTATGTCCAGTGATTTCCCCTGTGACCTGTGTGAGCTGTGATGTGAATGAACTGGGGGCAGACTTAGTGGGAGACCAGGAGCCACAGGAGATGGTCATCACCTGCAGGGACTTACGTGGACCTGACAGATTGCCGTGTTCATTGCCCCCTTTGTTTCTGCACTGTATCTTTCCACATTTTCTAAAACCCCAGGGTTTGGCCCTTGCTCAAAAATCTTTTGCTAGCTCCCATTTGCAATGGGATTCTGGTTTGACTTCTATTTCTCGTCTCATCTCTGTGTTCATTTCCTTGATGGCATTTACTATTATATATTTTCTTGCCTTATCTTTTTCATCACTTTGTGATGCTTCTACCATATCCACGGAAATGTCACCCTATGAGGGCAGGAACTGTTCAGATCTGTTCACTTTCACATCTCCTGTGTCTAGTATAGTGTTTAGCATGCAGTAGGTACTCAGAAAATATCTGTGGGTGAATGAAAGATTGGATGAGTGTCTCAAAAGGAGAACAGCCATTGAGTCTCTTCCCAAAGTCATTGCCAAGTAAGACACCAGTTGCCTCTAAATTAGAAGTTGCATCTGATCATTGCTGAAATGAGTGAGGGAAGTAAGGACGGGGAGTCGTCTGGTCCATTGCTCATTAGAAGCACTGAGCTCTTCCTAGGCCAGACCCATTGTGCAGAAACACTTCTGGGTGACGCTCGCCAAAGCACACGGCCACATCTTGGTACGCTCCTCCTTCCTGGAACCCGTGGCTCCGGTCAGCACTTAAGGAGAAGCCCAGGTGAAGAGAAGCCTCCGCTATACTTGCTTCTGGTCCGTATTCTCAACTGTGTTCAGCGGCACAGCTCAGCTACGTTTTGCCCATCTTAATACAGGCCACCCGGTACCTGTCAATTAAATCCCATAGACTCTTCTGTCCAAGGAGGGAACAGGGCTTTTATCTAGAAGATGACCCAGAGTTGTTGCCTTTTATCTGTCAGCGTCCTGTTGTGCAACAAACCCTGTTTACCCAGCCACACGCACACAGCTGCCGATGCTTGGCATACCAAATAGGCCATAACAAAACCACTGTTTTATGTTCTTTTAGAGTGTCCAGCTAGCCCTGGACTGCCAGCCGAGGAATCACACCAGGAGCAGGACACTTGGGATCCGTCTTTCCCTGAGCCTGGCTAACACAGAGAGGGAGGAGGCACTGGTGAGCTATTGTAAGAGCTGCCCAAAGACCAACCTGTCAGGCTTGGCGTTTCCCCTCCTTACACTACAGCTTGAATCTCATGGATGTGACATTTCATTTCAAGAAGAAATCAATATTCCGATCGGCAAATAGACACAAATGTTGCATTCATTCTCCAAAATGTTACACCAACATTACAGGCACTTTTTGTCCCCAACAGGGCAAAAGGGGATGTTTGAACACACTTTGCTCAAATAGAAATGAGACGGGAGAGGAGAGGAGAAAGGGCGGGAGGAAATGGTACATAAACATTTGATTATGGAAATGGAAAGCAGCTGTCTGGGCTCCCTGCTGGGCCCATGTTTCCTTGATCGAAGGATCAGATCTGAGCAATGATGGATGGTGTTCACTTAGTCACTGGGCGAGGGCCTCCTGCAGGTGTGGGATCCCTCAGGCAGAGATCTGCTCAGCAGCTGTTCCACGCTGGGCTCTCAAGTGTGTGCTGAGAACAGGGAGTCAGACAAGACATTGAGTGGCCCTCGAAGAAACCACCTTCTCAAATGCTGCCACGGCCCGTCCCTGCAGAGGTGGACCCCTACTCTGCATCCCTGAACCCAGCCAAAGCCTTTCTTGTGACTCTTGCTTAACCCAAGGCTAGAGACAGTTCACAAAGTCCAAAGACACTCTGTTTTGGTTCACAGGTGCTTTGGGGACACCAGAGTCCAGAGAGGGTAGGTAGGGAACTGGCTCAAGGCTACAAGGTGAGGAGGTGGTAGGACTGGATTCAAACCCCCGTCTGCTGGACTGGGCTGATGCTTCCCCCAGAACCAGGCTGTGGACCGCAGATAACATCCAAACCTCATTAGGGCCCTCTGATAAAGTGCCATCAGTTTCTGCACATCGATTTATACAGCTATTGGTATACTGGTATCCTTTTGTCTCCAAGTCCTTGAAATAACTCACCCCCCTGAGCAATCCTAGCAACATTTTTCCTCCTTTCCCTCACTGCAGATAAGAGGGAAACAAATGGATGGGGCCTCAGTCCTTGCCATGATATGCTGGTGTCTTTAATCTCTCTGGTCTTCTCGCCTTGCGCATCCAGACTGCACAAATGACGTGCTAATGGGCTTCTCCAATTTGGCCTTGGAAGTGATGGACTCCATATTCCTGCCCAAGAGCCTCCTTCTATGTGATGACACTGCAGTCTTCTGGGGAGGATTCTTGTCAGGCCAGTGTGCCAAGGTAAGACCCAAGGTAAGACCCAACTGCTTCAGCCTGAGGTCACCCACACCTCTGTCCACCGGCAGAGCCTGAGCCCACGGTGTACTGACACTGCCATGATCCCCAAAAGTGGGCATTCCACACGTTTATACTGGAAGCTATGCTTAGCTTCAGAAGGAAGGGATGGAGAGATGAGCAGACCAAAAGCAGAGGCCTGGGCAGGAAGGATGCTGGCTCATGTGCAGGGTTTCAGGCCTCCCAAGCATGATAGCAGTCCTGATAGAGACCAAGTCTGGCTGGGTCATGGATGGCAAAGGTGTCAACCACCAATTCATACAGACCTGTGTGCAAGATGGCGAATTTACTCTTTAGGAAGGGTACATAGTTTCTTTCTTTCTTTCCTTCTCTTTTTTTTATTTGAACAATTTTCTTTTCATTTTTTAAAAATTTTATTTTATTTTATTTTTTCAGTGTTCCAAGAGTCATTGTTTATGCACCACACGCAGTGCCCCATGCAATACATGCCCTCCTTAATACCCACCACCAGGCTCACCCATCACCCCTCTCCCCTGCAGAACCCTCAGTTTGTTTCTCAGAGTCCACAGTCTTTCATGGCTCATCTCCCTCTCTGACCTCCTCCAATTCACTTTTCCTTTCCTTCTCCTAGAGTCCTCCATGTTATTCTGTATGTTCCACAAGTAAGTGAAACCATACGATAATTGACTTTCTCTGCTTGACTTATTTCAGTCAGCACCATCTCCTCCAGTCCTGTCCGTGTTGATACTCTGAGGGTTGGTTTCCTCATCTATAAAATGGGTGTGCATAATAGTACCTACCT
The DNA here is from genome assembly GCA_002007465.1 of Ailurus styani. NCBI lineage: Eukaryota > Metazoa > Chordata > Mammalia > Carnivora > Ailuridae > Ailurus > Ailurus styani. The sequence goes on along the minus strand of LNAC01000237.1, from coordinate 293,573 downwards.
CAAATAACTGCTGTGGAAATAAAATGAGACAATGAATTTGAGTAACTAGAGCATACTTGCCCCAAAGTGGGTGCCTGACAAATGGCTTCTGTGTTTGGTGGTGGTGGTGGTGAGATTGGTGGCATTGACAGTGAGGGTGTTGGCAACAACAGTGGTGGTAGTGTAGGTGGAAGAGACTGTTATGAGAAAGAAGCATCCCCACCCCCAGTCCCCAACACTAGACTGAGTTTGAGCCTAGCTTCTGCTGAATTTCCCCATCTAATAACCAGGAGATTTGGGTTAAACTTACAGTTTTCAGACATGTTTAAACCTATAAGACTCACTCTTTAAGTTATATGCAGACATGAGGTCTACTCTTGGTTGTAATGTAGAGTGTGGAAGAAGCCCTTGCTTCACACCACCAACCAAAACAAGTTGCATACACCACAAAACCATAGTTTTTCTGAACTCGTCATATGGCTGAAGATGCAAAGAAAATAAGTAGACAAAACATCAGAGAGGATTGAGCCCCTTATAGGAGAGAAGAGGGCATGGTTGCCCTCTTTCCTGATAGGGCAGCAAGAGAAGGAGGAATATAACCTGGACAGAAGCTAAGGTAAAGCCAGTTAAAACTTGAGCACACTTTCAGTAGCTATGTGTAGACTGGCAAGACAGGCTATAATTTTGAGTACCCCAGTCACTGAGAGAGTCCCCAGGTCTTCGTTGAGTTCTTTACTAAGATGTGCCCCACATTTGAGGTGTGTGAGGACTTTCCCCTAAATTCAAGGGAGGTTTTCACTGAAGGTGGTGTTGGGACAAGGCAGGAGACCTGAGAACAGTCCACCTGAAGCACTGTGGACACATTGCAGCTGCCCAGGACTTGGTCTTGGGGAGTCGTGCAGAGAGGGAAACTCATCTGAGACATTCAAGAAGCAGAGAGATCTCCTAAGTTGCTTAAAATCTGGAGCAGGACTGGAGACCAAAGAGAACTCTTCAGAACCCAAAAAGCTGGCACCAGGTGGGGGAGCAGAGAGATTTCCCACAGTTGGAAAACCTGGTTCTTGATTATAAATTACAGAGATCCCAGCAGTCTTTCCTGTGTGCAGAACCCAAGCTCTGTAGGAAGGAGAGATAGCATTCTACTATCAAAATAATTTTTTGAGCTGGTAGTAAACTAAACTACAGATTAAAGCTACAACGAAACCTGATACTACTTGAACTACAGGTCAAATTGCCACCATCCAGTGACCTGACATAAGAAGGGGTACACCCTTACTGATGATAACTATTGTTTACACCAGTTGATATATACATATTTTTTGTATCAGATGCGAATGCTTGACATACAACAAACTTTCAAGACACGTAAGAAAGCAGTAAAATGTGACCATGGTGAAGAGAAGATACAGCCAACAGAAGGAAACTCACAGAGGAAACAGGTTTTGGGATTATCAGAGACTTAAACAATGACGATAAAGAATAATAAAGGATCCAGCGTAAACACTTGACAAGTGAGTTAAATAAAAACAAATAGTGAAATTTCCTATTAATAAGTGTAGAAAAGGGAAATAGAAAGTCATCACTAAAACCCCACTGTCATTATTACTGCAGACATGACCCACTGATACATGCTAAAATTAGTGGATAAAACTGTAGGGAGAAACAGATTATTTGGATAGCCTCAAAGTATCTCCTCCAAAATATTTGTTGATTGCTATGGTGGTTTTTATAAATGTCCACAGATTCTATTTTTACTTTTTTTTAAAGAAGCTTTGGTCTATTCCTCTTGAATAGGTGCTTGGTTTAGTGACTTACAAAGTATTGAGAATGAAGGGAAAAGTGATAACTTTACATTGGAGAAAATGGCTGACACCACCTTAACCGAGTGATCAAGATTATTATTCCTCATAATAAGCAATGTTTCTATCATGTACCTCTTGGTATGTTGTGATGAGAAGGGTGTTTCATCTCTTAGTATTCTCCAAAAACCACAACCCCAGTCTAATCATGAAAAAATGTCATAAAAATACAAACTTAGGGATATTATACAAAATTCCTGGCCAATGCTCTTTAAAAGTATCAAGGTCATGAAAGACAAAGGAAAGACCATGAAACTTCCAAAGATTGGAGGAGACTAAGGAGACACAATATTTAAATCTAATGCATTATGCTAGATTGGGATTTAGAACAGAATAAGGATGCAAATGGAAAAACTAGTGAAATCTAAGAAAATATCTATATTTTAATAGTCTGTGGTATAGTTAATAGTGTTCTTCTAATGCTAATTTATTACTTGTAATAAATGGTTCAAACAAGTGGTTATGTAATATTTTAACCTAGAGCAGGGGTTGCCAATTTTTTTCTGTAAAAGGTTAGATAGTAAATATTTTAAGCTTTGCCAACCACGTGGTCTCTACCATAACTACTTGCTGCTGTCACTATAGTGTAAAAGCAGCTGTAGATTAAACATAAATAAATGGATGTGGCTGAGATTTGTCCCATGGGCTGTAGGTAGCTGGAATGCACTGGGGCAAACTGGATCAGTATACAGAAACCCTACATGCCCTCTTTGCAACTCTTCTATAAATCTGAATTCATTTCAAAATAAAAAGTTTATTAAAATAGTGAAGAGAGCAATTTTCCTTCAGCAACATGGAATCTATAAAAACTCAAGTAGAAATGTTATAAATTTAAAGTAGATCAGAAATGAAGGATTCATTAGATGGGACTATGTGAAGACTGGACTTGACAGGGAAATATATCAGTACACTTGAAGACAAATCAATAGAAAATACCCAAATGAAAACTCAAAGAGAAATAAAACAGAAAAAACAGGCTATTCAAAATCTGTGGGTAGTATGAAATGATCTCAGACGTACAGGTTCAGTGCCCACGAGGACATAGACAAAGGAAATGGGAAGAAGAAATAATTGAAGAGATAATGGTGGAGAACTTTCCAACCTTGATGATTCAGGAAGCTCAGTGAAATCTAAACAGAAAAATACGGTGGTAAAAAAACCCACATACATCAAATTCAAACTAGTGAAAGCCAAAGATAAAGAGAAAATTTAAAAAAATAAACAGAACATTTCATATAAGAGAAAAATATAAATTGTGGCTGATTTCTCACCAGAAACAATGGAGTCCAGAAGACAATGCAATTGGTGGCCTTTAAAGTGGAAGAAAAATAAACAAAACCTATCAACTAGAATTATATATACAGAGTAGAAATGTTCAAATACAAAAGCCAATTCAAGATGCTTTTGGGGAGACAGAGCTGAGATGATTTATTGCCAGCAGATGAATTGGCTAATAAATTACAGGAACTGATTTTAAAAAGGTTGTCAAGCCAAGGAAAAAAGATACCAGATAGAACTGCAGAACCACAGGAAGAGAGGAAGTCCAGAAATGGTAAGTATCTGGGTAAGTGCTAGATGCCTTCCTCTGTTCAGTAAATTTATATATATAGTTTAAAATTTAAAAAAAAATTTAAAATATTTTATTTATCAATTTGACAGAGAAAGAGATAGATCACAAGCAGGCAGAGTGGCAGGCAGAAAGAGAGGGAGAAACAAGCTCCCCACTGAGCAGAGATACCCATGTGGGGCTTGATCCCAGGACCCTAGGATCATGACCTGAGCTGAAGGCAGAAATTTAACCGACTAAGCCACCCAGGTGCCCCAATTTTTTTAATTCTTAAAAAAATAAATTCTTATCATTTATTTTGGGCTTTAGAGCACATGTAAAAATATGGGAAAACAAAATTGCAAGGAGAAATGGGGGTAACTGGAATCACAGTGTTGTAAAATACACTGCTCTTCAACAGCATAATAGTTTTGAAGGTACAACGTGCTATCTTAAAATGTAACTGTAACCTCCAATTAATTAAAACACAAAAATTGATACAGTAAATAAATTGAAATACTAAAGCATATGTAATTCACTCAAAGAAGATAAGAAAGGAAGAGAAACAGAAAAACAAGTGGGAGAAATCAAAACCACATGCCAAGGTGGTAGAGTAAACCCAATCCTAACAAAATTTTATTAAATGTAAATGGACTGAACACATTACTAAAACAGAAATTACCAAATTAGATAAAAAAGCAAGGCTTGCCTATACACTTTTTACAAAAAACACACTTAAAATGCTAGATATAAACAAGGTGAAAATAAAAAGAAGAAAAATGATGTATTATGTAAACACTAAGCATGACACAGCTAGTACAGATAGAGTGATATCAGAAAAAGTAGGTGCCAAAAAGTAGCTTTGCTAGAGGTGAAAAGGTATAAAACAACGATAAAGGGAATGGTTTACCAAGGACTCAGAACAATCCTAACTGTATGTGCAACTAGCAACAGTTTCAAAATGCATGAAGCAAAATTACAGAACTAAAGGGAAAAAGTAGACAAATCCCAGTGGTAGAAATATTAATACCAGTCTCCCTGTTATTGACAGAACAAATAGACAAAAATTCAACAAATATGCACAAGACTTAAACAACACTACCAAACAAATGAACCCAGCTGACATTGATAGACCATCACCTAAAAACTACAAAATCACATTCCTTTCAAGTTCATCTGGAACATTCACTAAGATAGATGCTGGGGTCATAAGAGACACCTCAGTAAACATCAGAATATTGAAATAAAGCAATGTATATTCTGTAATTACAATGGCATGCAATTGTAAAGCCATATCAAAAGGATTAAATGGAAAATGCTCAGACCTGTGAAAATTAAAGGACATGCTGCTACCTAAACTCATCAATCAAAGAAGCAGCCACAAAGGAAATCAGAAAATATTTTTACCTAAATGATAATAAAAACACATCACAGCTTGTGGAATGTGGTGAAAGTAGTATGTAGAGGAAAACATAAACCTTTCAAAATGCTTATACTAGAAAATAAGAAAGATTTAAAATCAGTGACTAAGCTTCTACATTAAGGAAAAAGACAAAGAAGAACAAAGAAAACCCCCCAAAAAATAGAAGAAGGAAAGTGATAAAAATAAGAATGGGAATCGGTGAAATAGAAAACAGATACAATAGAGAAAATCAGCAAAATAAAAAATGTAGTATTTTGAAAAGAATAATACTGATAAATATTTCTGTGACCTGCTTCAGGGTAAAAAGGGAGGAGGGGAGAAAACACAAATTGTTTATATAAGAATGAACATTTTAAAAGGAGAGAGACATTATTACAGATCCTACAGACATTGAAAGAACAAGGAGATATTGGGAACAACTTTTTGCCAGTAACTTTAATAACTTAAATGGGTTAGGGAACTTCACCTAAAAACACAATTTACAAATCTAAATTGCCCATGCTTATTATATATATTAAATTCATATTTAAAAACTTTTCCTCAAATCTCTGCACTGAAATGGATTCAGAGGTGAATTCTATCATCCACTTATCAAAGAAGTAATACAGAACCTACACAAAACTTTTTTAGGAAAGAGAGAGGCAAAAGTAACTTTCCTACTACATCAGCAATATCCTGACCCCTAAACTTGCCATAGGTGTTCCCACAAAAGAAAATTACAAAATGTCCTTTGTGAACATTGATTTAAAAATACTTAAAAAATATTAGAAACTAGAATCCAGTATATTTTAAAAGGTTTACACATTAAGACCAAGTAGGATTATTCCAGGATTGCAAGGTTGGGTTAACATTAAAAAAAACCAATCAATATGATTCATTGTATTAACAGAATAGAGGATATCCATATTTAATCTTGAAAGATTCAGAAGAAAGAATTTGACGAGATTCATCATCCATTCCTGATAAAAGTTCTCAGTAAATTAGTATGCTGATGGAAGTCAGAAACTGGCTGTCTCTGGAGTGGGAGATCTCCCCCAGTTCCCAGACTCTAGACTAGCATTTCTGCATATTCACTGCAGCTGAACCTAATCCCATCTTCCCCTGAATCCCAGTCCTTGCGTTGTTTACTTTAAGCCAACAAATTGATGGTCAATGGCTTAGACTGTCTGGGTGGAGGTTTGGAGGTGCCATTTACCAGCCAGAAAACAGTGAACAAGTGACTTGACCTCTTTGTTCCTCAAATCCACTGTCCATGAAATGGCATAATAATGGGATTTATCCAGTAGAACTGTTGCAAGTATTGAATGACTGGGTGCTCAAGGGAAGGTAGCAGCTGATGTGGTGCAGCCTTTACCCTGTATTCACCATCCTCATCCAGGTTAGGGACCAGGATGTATTCAGAGGACATTTAGGAGATACTTCGGAGATACTTAGGATGGTCATTGCTAACTGCCCAGTTTTCCTTTCTCCTTCCTTCCTTCCCTCCCCCCTTCCCTTTATCTTCCTTCCTTCCTTTTTTTTTATTTCCTCAAATAAATATGTTATGTTCCACGAGTCTGCATTCAGGAGGGATGAAGTTCTTTTCCAGGCAGCAAACATGAAGAGAGGGGCTCCTGCAGGCCCCATGTTTCTCAGTGGGTCCCCAGAGAACACCAACACAGAGACACCCTAAGTAGTGGGGAACTTCCCCCAAGGCAGGCTAGCCTTCCATAGCTTCGCATGAGTCACATTCATCACAGGCACTATAGGATGGGCTATGTACTCTCATGTCCTCTCCAAGTGAACACAGCCCCAGTGCTCCTGAGCAGAAAGAGAGCAGCCCTAACTCAACCCCTTTCTGAAAACATCTCCAATTCGTTCATCTTCTCCTCTCCTTCCTGCAGTGGTGGCCTTGCTTTCCAAGGCTGACCTCTCCACTGACCTCAGCTTGGGTGACTATTGCTTCCTCCCTGTGCCCCATTATATTCTATCTCTCATCACCAGACACACAAGTTCCTTCTCCTCAAGAGGCCATGAGCTGCACTGCCAGGTGCTAAGCTTGTTCATGTGTTGGGATATTCCTCCTTCCTCTCCTTCTTCACCACGCATCCTGCTGTTCATGGTTCTCTTCCCCCCTAGAACTGAGAATCCCAGGACTTCGCTTCACCAGCCTCTCTTCCATTTGAAGAAATCAATGCTCCCAAACTCTCTACCCATTTTAGATGCCTTCCTTCCTTGGTTTCTAAAATGAAGTCCTATTCTCGGTCTCCATTCCTCCTGCTTACTTTCCTCTTGCCCCTTATGGCTTAGCCAGTGTCCTCCCTCTCCTTGCTCCCTTGTATACGTCTTGGTAGAAGTGAGATGATCTCACTCTTTGGGCTTCCTTAATGCTACAGGTGGTGGCCAGGTAGAAGAGTGTGGACAGGTTAGCATGCATCAACGTCTTCAGGGGGCCTCCCTGGTAGAGCAGACAGAGGTCATCTGCATCACCCTGTACCCCTTGCCTTGGATGCCTTGAAGCCTAGAGGGCTGGCTCTCTCCTTGGGACTGTGAAGAAAAGGCCGCAAGCATCACAGAAATGCCAGGCCTGACCTCACTGAGCTGCTGAACCAGGACCAGCAGCTCCCACCTCCAGCTTTTTGTCTTTTGGAAAAAAGAAGTACCTAATTTTTAAGTAGCCTTTTCCCTGATTTTCCATGGCTAGACAAAAACATTCCTAACATTGTTGTCCTTCCCTATACTTTAAAAAGACTATGCCCAAGGATCACTCTGATTTCCATGTCTCTTTGCTAGATGAGGATGCCTTTGGAACCTGGGTCTGGGATCCCAGCTCTTTCCTGACATTCTATCCCCATGGCTTCTGGAAAGTTCCTGCCTCCCAGGAAGATGTCCTGCCAAGTTCAAAGTCAGCACCACCATAGAACCCGAACTTCCTGTTCCACCCCTTCCTCCCTTTTAAACTTCCTTATCCCCTCCTCACTTCCTTCTTCCTCCTCAGTGTTCCCACTCTCCCATCGCTCAGGGGCTAATGTGGATCTCCCTACTGATTCCTCTCCCTCCAAACTAACCAGCTAGTTTCAAGTTCTGTAGATCCCAGCAGGGTCTCCCCTGTGTTCCCTGTTCTTCCTTTCCTGTGTGTGGCAGTTTCCTTCTTCACCTCTCTGTAGATCCCTTTGTGGCCTCCCCACCCCCAGGCTCTCTCCATCTGATTTATCATTCTGCTGCATTGCTCCAGTCCCGCTTACTTGATCAGACCATGATTGCCCTTCCCTCACAGGGAAAAGTCCCAAATCTCAAACCTGCTCTCTAACCTCCACGCCTTCTCCAAGGAATGACTGGGCCTGACATCCGGAAGTGTGCGCTTCCCTCAGTCCTGTACTCCTCAGTGTTTGTACGGGTGAGAAGTGGAGCTGCAGAAGTCTGAGACAATCTGGACATTGAGCAGGTGGCAGGGCTGGAGGTGAACCTGGCAACCGGGAGCCCTCAAACCTGGGATCTGACCTCCAGCCAGGACACTGTGCTCTGGCTTCCTTGAGGGCCCCACACCTTTCTTGGTTTCTTCTTCCAGTTGCTGGCTGTCCTCTCTATCTGCTGTTCTTCTCACATCTTATCCACGTCTCCAGTACTGAACTCAACTTCCTACCCGTCTCCAGAATCTTCCTCGAGTGTCCCCTTGAAGGCCAAGCCCCCGCTGACCTCTGAGAACTGCAGAGGATTTGGGGCTGCAATCTTTCTCCAGCCTGTTTTCCAGCTTGCAAGCTCCTGAGGGCACAGCCTCTGAGAAGCCTCTGCAGGCTGCACTTGGCCCAGCCGTGTCTGGCAGGTGGCAGGTGGGTGATGGTGACACTGAGGGCTTGTGGTGCCTCCGGACCCTGGCTCGTGATGTGTGATGGGATCTCGAGGAGGCTAGAGAGAGGAGGGTTGCCTCCACAAGTTCTGTGCTGCTGTTAGCAGGACACGTCTTCCCACCATCAGGGATGTTCTCTGGAGACCAGACCAGAGCAGAACCTGATAAACTGCAACCAGCCAGTAAATAAGAGGACACCGTGGCAGCTGGGACTCTGGGGCTCCAGCCTGGCATCTCCATAATGACGCGGGGGCACCAGGAGACCCGGAGACGTAAGCTCCTGTGCTCTCCTGGTGGGGGCTCACACAGGCCACCGGCAGCAGGACAGGGGAGCCCAGACCCTGGACTGCCAGCATGTCCCCTCGCCCCTCACACATGGTGGATGCCTGACTGATACTTGTCTCTATTTTTATCACTCTTGTTTCTTCTCTCCACCTGTTGCTTCTGCCAGAGAGTCTGTTTGCTTCCTAAATTGGGCCTGGATCATCCCCAGAGGCCTGGGGAGTGGGAGGATGTCATGATGAGTGGAGATCCTGCCGGGGACTCGGATTTGTCGGATTTGTTGTTCAGGATTGTTTGTGTGGCATTGCTGTCGGAGGTCGGGGTTGGGAGCCCCTCGCTGAGGGTTTGCTGGAGGGGGAGCAGACCTTTCCGGCTTTGCAAGGCTTGGGCTGCTGACCCGGGGTTGGGGGGGCTTGCTGTGGGGGGCTGGGGCCCTTTGGAACCGGGGACCTGGAGGAGCCTGCAGCAGCCCGGGTGAGGGCAGCCTGCTCCATTTTGTTCTGTCACACAAAAGGTGTGTATTGTGTCCCCCACACGTCCCAAGCCCAGAGCTGGGCAGGACACACAGAGATGACAGGGACACCCAGCCAGGAAGCTCGCAGCCTAGTGAGGAAGGGCCTGCGGCAGATGACATCAATACAGGGCCCACCTCCGAGGCCAGCCCCGGGTCTGGGGGGTGTGGTGTGGGCTGAAGTGGGTAGGAGCTTCCTGGCACAGCCAAAACAAGTCGCCACAATCTGGGGGCCTTAGAACAAAGTCATTTACTCCCCCCCAGGGTTCTGGAGGCCAAAGGATTGAAATCCAGGTGTTGGCAGGAGGGCATGCTCTCTGAAGGCTCTGGGGAGGACCTGTCCTGCCTCTTCCAGGCGTTGGCATTGCGGGCAATGCTTGGCATTCCCTGGTTTGTGGACCCATCACTCCAATCCCTGCGTCTGTCTTCAAGCGGACTCCTTCCCTGTATGTCTGTGTCTCAACTCGCTTTCTGCCTTTTTCTTATAAGGACACCTGACCTTGGATCTAGGGTCCATCCTAAAGCAAGACGATCTCATCTCAAGACGGCTAATTACCTCTGCAGAACCCCCTTTCCCCAGGAAGGGGAGATTCACATATCTTTTTTGGGAGCTACCACCCGACCCACTACAGAGGTATGGGTGCCTGTGGTTCGGGAAGCCTTCCCACATTGTTGTGCCCACTGGCTTTGGGGGTAAAGAGGTCAAGTGGAGTCATCCAGGTAAAGAAAGGAGGAGAGAGGGCACCCCAGGCTGTGATGGGTAGGACAGAAGCAGGGAATAGCCATGAACGAGTCTGAGTGAGGGGCCGGTCATGGTGTGGCTGTGATGGGAAGTAAGAGGAAAATAACAAGAGTTCTTGAACACAATTAAATTCAGAGCTTGGGGCTATATCCTCAAGTCAGTGGGGAGCCATGGAAGACTGAAGGCAGAGGGAGATCAGCTTAGTTTCCTGACAACAGAAAGGGAACAGCTCTGGGAGGGACCTGACTGCTGAGAGGTAACTTCCTGGGGAAGGATCCCAGTGGGGGAGAGCCCCCTCCCTCCCACCATTCACCCTGTCTGAACACCCCTCCATGGCAACACATGCACGTACACACACACACACACACACACACACACACACACACATTTCCTCTCTGGGGTGGGTAGGCTGTGTGTCTCCAGCCATTTGGCCAGATGGAGGCAGAGATGATTGAGATTCTGGGCACGGAGGGGGTCTGTCGGCAGTGGCTGCGGGTGTGAGGAGCTAATGTCCCTTTTCAGTATGCCTGCTGCTTCCCACTCTGCCTGCTATTGAACTATTCATCTATAACATTTGTAGGCCTATTAAGAGGGAAATACAACTTCATAGTTACAGATAAGAGATTAGACAGATCAATTTGAAGTCTATGAAATAGACTGAGTGGGGAGGATGCTATAATTTTCAAATTATGATCTTGCTGACTTTGGGGCTGTTGGTTTATTGGCTTGCCGTCTGCCTCCTGACCACACCGGGTGTGATGTTTTAGTGACAGGGATAGCAGTCTATTGTCAAGTGCTTAAATCCACTTAGGGATGCCAGGAACTGGGACTCCATTGACTAAGGGTATGGATGGCGGCTCAGAGCCGCGGGAGCTCACCACTTTCTGTCTCCCACTTCTGGGTGTGCAAAATTGTCCAGTCAGAGTGTAGAGCTGTGGGCTTTGCTGGATGCTCTTAATCCAATAAAGTACGGTGGCTAATGACAGAAGGAAATTACCTGTTCAGGCAGTGACTCCTCAGAGGGCCCCTCTGTGACGCTGCCGTCCTTGTTAGCAGCCTGTGCCGCTAGCTGGATGTGACCTGTGAAGGAAGCATTTGCAACGAATGCTCGAAAAAGGCCAAATCCCCTCCAGGGAGGCTGATGGCCCCATCTGTCTCCCCCTGGCAACTGGTCTCCTTCTGTTCCACCTTTGTGCCAGCTCCCCAGAGTTCTTACCTCTCTTACTGTTCTCCGGGCACCTGCTCTTCCTTTTCCACCTGTGATCCCTGTTGGGAACTCCCTGCTGACACTAATCCACACATCCCAGGAGTAGGTTCCCTGTGGTTCAGGAAGCCTTCCCACATTGTTGCCCCCACTGGCTTTGGGGGTAAAGAGGTCAAGTGGAGTCATCCAGGTAAAGAAAGGAGGAGAGAGGGCACCCCAAGTGCCCCAAGAATCTTAGAATCCCAAGAATTCTTAAAAGGGAATTCATGTTTTTTTTTTCCTACTTTCTTCCATAAAGCTAAAGAATTTCAGAGATTTTCAGTGCTTGATATTGGCTGCATGACCTTGGGAATGTTTCCTAATGACTGTGTGCCTCAGCTCTGAAGTAGGGCTGGTCATAGTGTCAGTCTCAGGAGGTGAAGGAAATGGTGCCTGGGAAGGGTTCAGCACCAAGTGACACACAGCAAGCTCTGCACAGATGTTAGCTACATCATCAATACCACCACCACCACCACCATTACAATCATGATCATCATCATCACCACCAATACCATCACCATCAGCACCATCATCACCATCACCATCATCACCGTCGTCATCATTACCACCATCATCACCACCACCATCATCATCACTATCACCATCATCAGCATCATTACCATCATCATAACTATCACCATCATCGGCATCATCACCATAACCATCACTATCACCATCATGATTATCATCACCACCATCATCATCACCACCTTCACCACCATCATCATCACCATCACCACCAACATCATCACCATCACCACCATCATCATCATCGCCATCATCACTACCACCATCATCAGTATCATGACCGTTATCATCACCACCTTTATCACCATCACCATCACTACCAATACCATCACCATCACCACCAATACCATCTTCACCATCATCATCACCATCATCACCATATTATTATCAATTATTTAGGCCAACATCCTCATGATTTAGGTTAGATTGGTTAGGTGTTCTTAGGAACGTTTCTTTTTTTCCATATTTTAAGAAAAAATAGGCACACATGCTCAGACATATACAGAGAGGGGCAGAGATATCCAGTGAAGAGAAGCTGATCAAAGGTAGGGGGACACAGGAGATGCATAAAGAATCAGAGTTACACACATGGGAGACATTTGGATGATGGCTGAGGAAAAGAGTAGAATAGACTCTAGAATGTTGAGACCTGGGGCAGCAAGAACACGGTCCTTGCTTCGATCAAAGGAGCAGCCTCCATCTGGGACCTTCTTAACAAGTGGCAGCTCTGAGGTCTTGAGGGTGTTGTCCTTTTGTGCTTTAGACGTATGATGGTGATCGTCAATTCATTGGAGGGGACATCACCTTTTGTCTTTCAGGCTGAATTAAACTAATGAAAACCCTTGGCTCCTCTTACATAGAACATAATATTAGTAGTTTAAATTCCAAAACAGAGACTAGAAGCAACAACACAATGGGTAGCGGGACATTGGTGTTGGTGGGACTTTCCCCGTGGTCTCGGAGTCACAGTGGAGGTCCCACAACTGAGATCAATAGAGGACACCTACCCTCAGTTTCAAAGACAACATGAGGCCACACTATACGTGCAGAGCTTTCTAAAAGACGGTGAAATTGCTTCTGTGAGTTGTCACCCATCTCTGGCTTATATAAGAAAAGATGAGAAACTCAAAAGAGATTGACCAGAGAGGAGGGGCCACCTGGTTCCATCCTCTTCCTGAGCCAGGTAGAATCCAAAGGAGGGAGGATTCATGAAAACTGCTTTGGGAGTAGGGAGCATGCCTGTCCATAAGAACCCCATCCTTGTGCCACAGAGCCATACTGGCCCCTGGGTCTGCTGGCACAACAGCCGTTGGTGATGAGACAGCACTTGGGAGGACCAAATCTGAGCCCTGGATTTTGGTGAAGCATAGAGGGGGAGGCTGGCTGGATTACCAGTGATCATGAAGAGAAGGGGAAGCTTGCATTTCCAGAATTTGTGGGAGGGAGCTCAAGTTACCTAGCTTCCCCATGAACTTAGTGATTGTTGTGAGTGTAGCCAGACTTGAAGTATCTTGAGAAGACCCAGTCCAAAAGAGCTGCCCACCTGAGAGAGCCAATCCTGGTTGACCACGGCTGTGAGGAGCTCAGAAAGAGCAAGATGTGTTCATCAGGAGACTGAATTAGTCAGGCCATTCCTGATTATACTGCAGTAACAAACAGTCCCCAATTACGATCACATCACAGCAGCCCCAATTAAGTAAGAGTTTATCCTTTAAGTCTATCTTCAATCCCTACCCAGCCTGGAGGAGCCTGAGAAGTAGCTATTAAGAGATATCACAGATCATGCTTCCCACTCCTTTATGATCAGCTGAATCCATGGTCTGGCCAGAAATTAGGGGGAGAACAAAGGTCAAAGTGGATGATAAAGTGAAGTTTGATTGAAACAGGATTAATCTTTTATTTGCCTGGAGTGAGACTACTCTTTGGGTCATCAAGCACAGTTGTACAGATTGTGCACTGCACAAAGTTATCTGGCCCAATGAACTAGTAGATGCTCAAACCCATGTTTAGCTCTGTTATCCAAGATTTGCCTCCTAGCAAGGTGCTTCATCGATTCAGAGGGGGAGGCACCGTCTGTATAATTCATCCATCTGTAAAGGATGTTTAAAAATTTGCATAAAAGCATCATCTATGCTATGGGGGAGCCATTCCAGTGCCTGAAAATGCCTATGGATGTCCCCATGCTATCTTTCAGGGTTGGGACAGGGAGCTCTAGTCCAGCACAGCTGAAAGACATTGGGGGGAAGAAAAGTAAATTTGTTTCTTGATTGAACCTCACTGAATTCAGTCCATCAAGAACACAGTAATCGTCCACCATTCTAAGGAAGGAAAGGGAAATATGTGTAAGCCAACTAGAGGACTGGATGGTCAGTAGGGTGGAGACCTGCCCAGGGCCCTGAGAGCTATTGCATGTATCCCCAGGCTCAAAAAAGTAAGGCTGCTGTAGCTAGCTGTTTCTGCCCCTGTGCTATGCCTAGAACAGCAATGCTTTGGAATTCATGTGCTACTGTGAGGATGGTTGTGGTCTAGGCATCACAGGACTGGGGCCCAAATCTGCATTGTGCCGCTCACTAACTAGCTGTGACCCTTGGGGCTGACCACTCACCTTCTCTGGGTCTCAGTTCTTGCTGTCTAACCCAGTGAGCTAACATTCCATTTCATAGCCATGGTGATAATGGCATTTTGTTAGGTGGACTGTGTCAGATACCCACTGGATTTCAGAGACTTAATCAAAAGAAAAAAGAAAGAAAAAGGATGTAAGATATTTCATTAATAATTTTTTTTAAAGATTTTATTTATTCATTTGACACAGAGAGAGAGATTACAAGTAGGCAGAGAGGCAGGCAGAGGGACAGGGAGAGGAGGAAGCAGGCTCCCCGCTGAGCAGAGAGCCCGATGCGGGCCTCGATCCCAGGACGCTGAGATCATGACCTGAGCCGAAAGCAGAGGCTTTAACCCACTGAGCCACCCAGGCGCCCTCATTAATAATTTTTATATTGCTTATCTGTTGGAATGATCTTGTTTGGTGATGTATTGGGTTAAATGTTATAATGTGATATAAAATAATATAAAAATGAAGAGTGAATTTTGTCTGTTTTCCTTTTACAATTTTTGTAACGTGGTTGTCAGAAAATGTAAAATTATGTATGCAGCTCATGTTATTTTTCAGAGGGCAGCACAGTGGTCGGGGCAAGAACTCAGGCTTTTTAGGACCGGCACTGGGAACCGATCTGGGGCATTACTAGGCAAGAAGGGAACAGCCTCTGACCTGGAGAGCCTGCTTTATCCTCTCTTCTCCCTCTTCACTTGAGCTGGGTCTTTGAGAACACAGACGACGGCTGATGCGGAGGAATGCATTTCGTTCATTTCGTGATGTGGCTTTAATGTTTTAAGAACCTGCGCTGATCACGGGCTGTACACCAGGCGCTCTCCTTACCCTACATTACTTCATCGTTGCAACAATCCCGTGAGGCAGGTGCCGTTTGTCCCCTTCTATGCATGAGGGAAGTGAGCTCAGAAAGGTACAGCAACGTGTCCAGGGCTCTGAATTCTGGAAATGGCCAGGGCAGGGTTTGAGCCCAGACAGTGTGGCTCCACACCGGGGGGCTCAGCTACCCCACGTCAGTGAAAGCAAGGATGAGGATGACCCACTTGACTAGTGAGATGGCGCCTGGCGAGACAGAGTCACAAGAGGGGAAGCTGGTACTCCTGGGGTTACAGCCAGTTTGCTGCCCCACGGTGTGGCTTTAGGCAAGTCAGCTGGCCTCATCATCTTCCTGGTAGGATGAGGGACTCTGGGTGTCCTTGGGGAGACTGACTGAGAGGAAGGAGGCAAACACCTATCATTCATTGAGAGGATGCTTTAATTTGGGGAGGGTGCTTGCCCCCAGCCCTTCTCTCCGTGCACCTGCCAATTCTTCCAGTTCCTTCACTCATCCACACACTGTAGCTCTGTGTCAGCCCCTGTGAGGTCTCAGGACCCCACTGTCTAACAAGACATGGCCCCAGCCCAGAGGAAGCTGGCTAGCTGACTGGGGAAATGGACACGGAGGGCAGAGCCCAGGGGCACACCCACCCTCACCCACCTTCCTGGAATCAAGCGCAACAGGAGCACTGAGGAGGTGCTCAGTCACCCTGAGCCAGGGAGGCAGAGCTGAAGGCAGACAAGAAGGGGTGGGGGGTGAGGAAGAGGAAGGGCATTCCCTGGGAGAGAGGCTCTAGGGCCCCTGGACTTCATCTCCTGTCTCAGCCCCATCCTTACTGGGGGCATCCAGTCCTGCTGCAGACAGGATGAGTCTGAGGTGCTCTGGCTTCCACTCTGAGACTCCGCTTGGCTCCTTTGATAGCCGTGTCCCCCTTCTCTTCTGGTAAACATGCTTTTCCATTCAAAAAAGTATTTATAGGGTCTGTCCACGAGTGCAGGGATATGGTGGTAAACAAGCCAGAGAAGGTCCTTAACTTTGGGCTCTTTCTTTTCAATGGGGAAGATCTAAACTAAACGAGCACCTAAGTAGACAAGATGATGTAGTCTTGGTGGTGCTGAGAAGGACATTTGCCAGGAGCAGTACAGTCAGGACTCTGGAATGTCCATGCAGGAGTGTGGAGCGGTGTTCAGAGATGAAAATGAATTACTGGCATTTCGTCATTTAGAAGTTGGTTGCAAAGGTATTGGGATGACCGATGGTACAGAAAGAACATAAGGTGATCGCGTCTAGCTTCTAAAAGCTGCTGCCACCCGCATGGGTGGGAGGAAAAGGAAGGAAAGGAGACAATGTTGCCCAGAGCTGCGTGATTGCTATTCTGTGGATTTGGTGCTAGGAGCTGCCAGAGCAGAGACTCAAATCCACACTAGCCAGTGGCTGCTGCCCCCTCTCCTGCTGTGGGGACTGAACTAGAGCACGTTGCTCTCCCTGCATGCATTTCTCCTCCTCCCATGGCCCCCCCAGTGGCAGGACCTTATGGAAAGCAAGAGAGCCTGGAGAGCAGAGGGACAGGTGCAGAGCGCCGACTGGGGAGTTGAGAAGTAATCCACACCTTGGCACAGAGGCTTTGGGTTGGCTTTCTGGTCAAAGCAAAGGTCTAGACCTTCCCCAAAGCTACCTTTGCAGAAGCAGCAGGCAATTTTTATTGAGATTTATAGGTATTTGGAAGTAGCTTTTGGGGGCTGGTGAGAGCCAGGGGTTGGGGCAGACTGAGTTGACAGCACACTGGTGCTATGAAGAAGACCAGCTGGGGGTGCTGGGGAAAGTGTCCTGAACATGTGGACTTGGGCTGAGACCTGCAGGAGCGGACAGTCACTCGAGGAGTCCTCCCAGAGTACCAACGGCCGAAGATGCCCCGGTGGCTTGGCTCACTTGCGTGCTCTGAGGCTTAGTGACCCAGCTTCCTCAGCACCAGGCTCTGCCTTGCCAACCCCCTTCTATAGGCCAAGCTGGCGCTCCTTTCAGTGGCTTCTGGTAAATTCAACAGCAGCCCCCGCCTGTCTGGATTCCTGGGGCGGCCATAACAAAACCACAAACTGGGGGCTTGGAACAGAACATTATTCTCTCCCAGTTCTGGAAGCCAGAAGTCAGAAATCAAGGTGTTGGCAGAGTCCTGCTTCCCGGGAATTTCCGGGAAAGAATCGTTCCTTGCAACGTGCAACTTCTGGTTGCAGCCAGCATACCTTGGCATTCTTTGGCTTATGGTCGCGTCACTCCAGTCTCTGCCTCTGTCATCCCAAAGCCTTCATTCCTGAGCATCAGCGACTTCTGTTATCCTAAGGACACCAGGCATATTGGATTAAGCGCCCACCCTACTCCACTGTGACCTCGTCATAACCGATCGCCTCTGCACCGACTCTATTATACCCAAATGTGGTCTCAGTCTGAGGTTCTGGGTAGGACACGAGCAGGGACGGGACACTGCACAACCCAGCACCCATCCCGCAGTCACGTTCTGCATCTAAGAACATCTCATTGTTCTGTGCCCAGCCTCCAGAACCACCTGCCTTCCTGCATCAGCACAGACAAGTGCTGGGTCCCAGCTTGCCTTCCTGGTGCTGGAGGGGGGAGCTACAGAGTGCAGCCCGTCAGACCCCTCCCAGCAAGCTCACCAGCCAAGAGAAGGGTCCCCTTGTATCAGATTCACTCATCTGCTATATTTTTCTTTTCACTGAAGTTACTGATAACACACAGAGTCACCCACCAGCTTGCCAGGCCAACAAATGGAAGCTTTCTCATTTTGCTATGTCCCCTTCCAATATCTGCCGAAGCGTTGAATGTTACATGAGATTTGTTTCATGCTTTCACTTTGCTTTTCTCTCAGAGGCATTTTCCCTGTTGCTACAGTCTTCATAATTATCACTTTAAAAGCCACATAATGTTGAATTAAGAGGATGGACCATGATTTACTTAACTAAATGTCCGGCCGTGTTGGAGCAGTTGTTTTACTATTTAAATAGTGTGATTATGAACATCTCTGGAATTTAGCTTTTTGATTCTTATTTAATTCTTTGAAGGATTACATTTAAAATTACACATTGCATTTTCGTTTCCTTTAAATAAATGATCTCTCCAATATCCTGACATTTTCCTAAGAATTTAGCACGGAAGATAGATTGCAATATACAAGCCTTTGCTGTTTGCCTGTTCAACTTTTCTTCATAACAGTAAAATCACATTCCCTGGAGGCCATTCTCCTTCTCCTTGACCTCTGCATGCTCTGGCTGGAGTCAGCCTCATCCCAGTGATGGGAGTAGCATGTGGGATGGCAGGTCCAGTCCCCTTGGCCACAGCAGTGGGCCCAGGGATGGGCCAGTGGCCAGATCTGTGCCAATCAAGGTGGGCCCACAGTTTCTGTAGAAATCACTGGGAGGATGGAACCTCTCTTTCTGGAGCTATGGGGATGGAAGCCTGGAGTTGTTGGCAGCCATTCTGCCACCATGAGGTAAGAGTGTGTCTGGGAGCAAAACAAAACGGAGGGGAATGGACAAGAGAGATGGAGAGAGACAGAAAAAAGATAGCGAGGGGAGATGGGGTGGGGAGAGGAAGGGAAGGAGGGAGGGATGGAGGAAGAGAGACATGGTGCCCTGAAATTGTAGATTGAGCCCCTGGAGGATACAGGTATACAAGCCATCAAATGACCCTTTTTTGCTTACACCTGTTTGCCCTGGTGTCTTTTGTCACCAAAATGGTGCTGTTGGGTATTTTGCGTTGGTGTTTGCATACTTTAGAAACTATAGGAAAAGGGGAAACTTTTCATCTGTTGGCATGGCAGCTGGTAGGTGATCACGAAGCTTAGAATGGAGGAAAAGGAAGGCAGAACACCTCTGTCCTAGAAAAGTAGAGGGTCAGGGATGGGCCAGATCACACAGGGGAGGAGTGATCACGCTCACTGTGGTGGGTCCAAAGAGCACTCGACAGAGAGTCCATGGACCCAGAGCCAGTGTCAATCTCGATGCTAACTGCGTGACCCTGACAAAGACCCATCCTGTCCCCGAGCCTCTCTTCCCTCAAGAAATAAGGGTTTAGATAAGATTCCAGCCGTTGGCTGGGACAGAGACAGCCCTCCCATCTTCCACCTGGGTGGCCAGACTTGATCTCTTTCCAAACATACCTTCCGTGTAAGATTTCATTTGAGGGGAAAAGAGCTTCAACGAAAACAAACAGCTCCACTGTGAAAGCAAACAGTTGGCGCGTCGGTGAGCTCGATGGCTAAGCTCCACTGTGCCTTCCAGCTCCAGATCCCTGGGACATCGGGATGCCTTTGCTTCCCTCCCCATTCTCAGGAAATACTGCGACCGGCTGCCAGGTGTCAGTGGCAGACATTTCTGCCTGCCTTCCAGTGGGGGAAAGCAATTGTTCTCTCTGCCTCTGGGCCCCCCAACACCCTGGACAGGTATATCAGGTTAGATGGAGGTGGTATATGGAGAATCAGTCTTTTTCTAATAATGCTTGGTGCAGTGAAGGAGGAGGTCAGCTTCTCAGATGCATCTCGCAAGACTAAGAGCCACAGTCTAGAGATGCATGTTTCAGACAAGTGATTTCACACCTCCCGGTGCATGGTCCCCGATCACTCCAGCATCTTTGGCCTGGCAGCTCCTTGCATTTATTCCATCTGGAGCCTTGGTGTTTGGAAGAATGTTTGATCATCCTAGCCAGAAGGGCTTGTCTTTTTAAAATACAACAACTGCATTGAGAGTTTCTTAAAATGGCCTGTAAGCCTACTCAGGCAAGGGCGTGGCTCTGTAGAATTCTCTGGTCCTTTGTTACCAGGAAAACTTTTGAAGGTCATGCTGAAGACACAAAGAAATACCTTTCATGATCTTCAGGAGTCATCACCAGATAATTTCTGGCCGGGTTTGGCGTCTGTGCCCTTGACTCGCAGCTAATGAGTTCAGTGGAGATGTATAGGGCTAAAATAAAACACTTCTGTTGGAGTGCCTTATCTTTTCCAAGGTGGCTTCCCATTAATTTCCTCACTGTCTTCCCCCAACAACTCTGAATTAAGTAGAGAGCAGGTAGCATGATCCTGATTTTGCAGGAGAGGAAGGAGGACCCAGAGAAGTTATGGGGCTCCCACAAGGTCACCCAGCGATTAAATGGTCGAGTCAGAGTGGCAATCTGGTCTCCTGACTTTTGGTCTTTGCTCTTTTCATTAAGCCCAAGTTTGGATTTAGCAACTTAGTGAAATTTGAGGCAGAAGGTTTTACCCACAAGTCCTTGCATTCACCTTTAACGACCAGGGAATTTGTTGCTTGATTTACTGACTAAAAACAGAATAGTTAATTAAATATAACGACAGCAAGCTTTGGTAGGGAAGGAAAAAAATCCCATGTCATTGTTCTTTTCGCTAAATGAGAAAGTGCTGAGCCATCTGTCCAAGACAGTAACCCCAAGTGGAAGTTTATTGTTCTTTGGTTATTGTTTCAAAAGACACAAAACCTAGAGGCTTCTGGGTACAGGTACAAGAGGAATGTATGATGAGGGACAAGTGCGGCACAGTTGTTCATGTGAGTTAATTTTCTTAGTCCTTTGGAAAAACAAAGCCAAGCAAAACTCTGAGTATGTTCCCCATGAATACCAAAATGAGATTAAATTCAACATCTAAAGACTTTTAATAAAGACGAAGCCAGAAGGATTCAACCACAGGGAATTGCCGACCAAAAGCATTAGAAAATTGGAAACCAGAAATGAGAGACCAGAAGCCAGGAGACATCCCGGGTTACCCAGGAGACTGTGGCAGTACCCAGCTTGGACGGGAGCATATTCTTCCTGTTTTGGAGTGAATAAAACTGAGTAATTACCTCCCCACAGAAATCACGGCAGCCAGTAATTAATGGGCAACGCTGTTCCCAACCAGAACACCTGTGTCTGCACAGCCCCGAGTGACAAGAAAGACACTTTGACAGTAACACCTTCAGCGGGCACATAGAGGCAGCCTGCCTTTGCTCTAGCGAGGGTATGAGCCACCAGAATGGTACAGTCTCTGTGTGGGTCAACAGGATAATTATCCTTCCTCCACTGCCTTGTTGTATTTTCCTGAAAGATATGCTGAAGTCCTAACCCCTGGTACCTGGGAAGGTGACCTGATTTGGAAATGGGGTCTTCGCAGGTGTCATCAAGTCAAGATGAAGTCAGTAGAGTAGACCCTGATCCAACATGACCGGTGTCCATGGAAGAGACTCAGAGCGTGGATGGCCACGTGGAGATGGAGGCAGACACTGGTGCAGATGTGTCTGCAAGCCAAGAACAGCCTGGGGCCACCAGCAGAGGAAGATTCTGTCCTGGAGCCTTTGGAGGGAACACAGCACCTTGACTGCATACTTCTGGGTCCCAGATCTGGGAGACAGCAAATTCCGGTTGTTTAAGAGGGTCCGTTCTTCGGTACTCTGTTATGGAAGCCACACGAAACTCCCCAGAAATACCCACGACTCCCCAGAAATGCCTCAGGTGTGGTCCTACAGCCTTGTGCATGGGAGGTACTGTCCCCCACAGCATGCAGAGTTGGGAAGGGACGGCTAGTCTTGTGACCCGGGGTGGCAGGAACCTGGGACCTGGTAGGGCTTCTGTGGCTGGAATCTCACTTGGTCTCTCTTTCTGGGACACCAGCAACACCCACCAGACGTGGGGTGAGCGCTGAAGTGTGCCTAGAACATTCTCCCCCCGCACAGCCCCAAAGCCACCCCACCTCGTCCAAGTCCTGGCTCACAGGTTGCCTTTCCCGAGAGGTCTTCTCCAATCAGCGACCGAGACATGCAGCCCCATGCCCCCAGTACCGCACACCCTGGATTTCTTCACGCTGTCTTCTACTCTTCGTACTTACTGTGTATTTTGTCTATTGTCTATCTCATCCCTGGAAAATGACCTGCGAGCCTGTTTCCTTCATTGATGCGCCCCGGTATACACAGTACACACTTAATAAATACCCATGTGTTGAATAGCTGGATAAACGAATTACAGCCAAAGACATTTGGATGCTTGGGGTCAAGGGGCTCTGGCTGGTCCAGGGGCACCTGTGTGCCTCCCAGAACAGGGCTCACCTCTGCCGAAATGAGGGATAGTTCCCTTTTGTGTATGAAATCTGAAGATCGTGGCTTTTCACATGGAATCCCACATCCCCTAAGAAGTGCAGGCCATTATAATTTAGCCACCTCCACATTTTAAAGCAGTGGAGGCAGAGGGGCTGAAAGCTGGTGTGAATGTTGTCTTAGCCTGCTTGGGCTGCAGGAATAAAAATAGCACAGACTCACAGTCTTACCTCTCACCATCCTGGGGGCTGAAAGCCCAGGATCAAAATGCCGGCAGACTCGTTGTCTCTTGAGAAGACCCATTTGCTGCTTTGCAGACAGCCGCCTTCTCTCTGTGTCCTCACAGGGCAGAGGCCCGAGGGGGCTTTTGAGGGTCTTTTTTCCAAATCCCACTTACGAGGGCTCCACCCCTGTGACCTAATCACAAAGGCCCCACCTCTTAATATCATCACATTGGGAGTGAGATTTAACATGAATTTTAGGGAGACCCAAACATTTGGTCTATAGCAAGTGTGAGGAGTGTCCTGACTTTAAACACGTGTACTGACCGTTCGTTCATTCATTCAATCATTTGTTCACCTTACGCAAGACTCTGGAGAGGCTCAGCTTCCTTCCCTAACTAGCTGCATCTGGCCCAGAGCATCACCAAGTTATAGGATTCCCCACAGCCCCACCTGGAGCCCACATCTTGCGGGCACCCCAAGGCCAGACAAGAATTCTCCCTGAAGCGATGGTCCCAGCCTCTCTGTTCCTTACCCAGGGATGTGTTGGTAGACCGATGGCTCGTCTTGACCCTTCTCCTGCCATGGCGGTGGAACAAGGTCAGGCAGATGTGTGCCGATGAGCGGTCATGGCCACTGAGGCTGCCTCTCCCCTCACCTGGGTCCCCAGATGACAGTGGGCCTTAGGATTCCTGGCCAAACCACCACTCTGTGGAGAGGGTGCAGGTGGCACGGAGAAGCCACAGGTGCCCCGCAGACCTGTGCGGGGGCAGCTCACAGAGAGTCCTGGTGAGGTCGGCCGACCACCAAAACCCAGTGCAGGAGTCAGGGCTTCCTGAGCAGGCTCACCTGGGTCCTGGGTCCGAGCAGCTCCTCCCAGCTTCCTGTTGACCCTGCTTTGCTCATCCTACGGAAACAGTCTGCTGGATGCTCTCTGTGCCCCTCTCCCTCCCTCCTTCCTTCCCTCCCTTTCTCTCTTCCTGTCCCTCCCTCCTTCTCTCTCTCTTCCTGTACTCCCTCCCTCCCTCCTTCCTACCCTCTCTCCTCTTGTCCCTCCCTCCCTCTCTCTCCCTCCCTCTCTCTTAGGGTCTCTCTGTCTCTCCCTCTCTCTCTCTTCCTGTCCCTCTCTCCCTCCTTCTCTCTAGCTGTCCCTCCCTCCTTCTCTCCCCCCCCCCGCCTCCCCCCAGCTGCCTGTATTCATTCCTGTGTCCCCTGTAGCTCCACGCCCACAGGCTCAGCGTGGTCTCACTGGTGGCTCCGCCTCGGCACAGAAGCAACCCACTCACTCTGGCACCTTCTCTCCCTCTTTGCTTCTTTTCAAAGTTATTTGTGTTTGCATCAAACAGTGATCAAGAGGTGTGGGCTGATGCTTGGGCAGGGGGAATGTTCCAGCACGTCAGAAGGCCTGCGGGTTTCAGCTGAAGGGTTCTGTGCAAGGATAACTCGTCTGTGATGAACACAAGGAGGGATGGGAAAGATGAGCAGAGCCTAGTGGGATATGTGCAGCGGCCCCCTGGGCAGCGCACGGGTCCTGGGAGAGAACCTTCCGGCACCTGCTGGAAGGTCAGCGGAGGGAGACCCTGTGGCACGCGGCAGGGCTCTCCCAGCAGCGAGAGGGCCTGCAGGCATCACTACAGAGGCTCTGAAGGAGTGAGATGAGGGCCCGAGCTGGCCCCCGGGCACCCACTGGGCGGGAACAGTTAGGAGCAGTGAAGACATCCAGGCTGCCCTCCAGGCCTCTGTCCCAGCCGGACAACATGCTTCTCCCTGTGAGCTTGCCGAGCTCGTTCTCTCCGTTGTGATGGAGCAGGGTGCTTGCCACACTATGGGTCCCCTCCTCTTCCAGGCCTTCAGATGGGTCTGGTTGACAGAATTGTCCAGGGCCGCAGGGTCAACAGTGCCCACTGAAGCTGCCTTCTCCTGCTCCTGCTCCTTGCGGTCTGCTCTTAAATGAGGCATCTGCACCCAGCCCTTGCCTCAGGCTCTGCCTTGAGGGTAGACCCAAATTAAGACACCCTTCATCCAATGGCTGTCTCCTGACATAGGTCTCAGGGTCTTAGTGGCAATCCTACTACTGTATTTGAACACGTGCTGGTACCCCCTGGCAGCATCAGCTGGGTTTTTGAGGGTAGGACTCGGGGCTCTCCGAAACAAGAGGAGAGCACGTACTCAGGGTCAGTGCATTTACTGACAAGTGGGTGGATAGTTTGCTCTAAGTGACTCAGGTCTTACCACTTGATCAACATTGCTTTCTGACTTGTCACTCACTTATTGAATTCAGGGGTGAACAGACGTTCTTTGGGGCCTCACACAGATGTACGTGTGTCTAAGGAAAGAAAGAACAAGGTTTGCATGCAGGTCTCAGGGTTTTCAGAGGTCATTCCAGGCGTGGAGTGCAGCCTGCTCTGGGTAGTGTCTCCCTCCACCCCAAGAAGTGAAACTCAGCCCTAAGCAATAGGTTAAGGGTGTCCCTAGACTGCAAGAGAGGGAAGAGCCACAGTGCCTTCCCAGGAAAAAGAAGCAAAAACAAAGCAAAAGTTTTCTCCTATGGTTTGTCTCCTTCCCCATCCCATCTTGTTTCATTATTTTTCCCTCCCTACCCCCCACAACCCATAAGAGACTCTTAATCTCACAAAACAAACTGAGGGTTACTGGGGGGTGGGAGGGTAGGGATAGGGTGGGAGGGTTATGGACATTGGGGAGGGTTTGTGCTTTGGTGAATGCTGTGAAAGATGTAAGCCTGATGAGTCACAGACCTGTACCCCTGGGGCAAAGAATAAAGAATAAAAAAAAAAAGAAAAGGAAAAAAATAAATAGATAAATAAAGTTCTCAACTCTAAAAAAAAAATAGTTTTCTCCTAAAAATGCATTGTTTGCATTTGTGTAACCAAGTTGGCTTTTGAAATAGTTTCACCTCATGAGCTCATGGAATAGTCTCCTTTCTCCCCTGCACTTTGCATCAGGAAAACTGAGACTCACGGGGTGGAATGAGCCCCCTTGGATCACACGGCTGTTCTGTACAGAGTAGGAGCTGAGGTCACGTCCAAATGGAGGACGCTGCCCGCCTTCACACCCCGAATCCAGCCCTTCCAGGGACAGACAGTCCGTAAAGAGACGAGGAGTTATCGATACGTACAAAGAAAACAAACAAAAGTAGAGCGTACTGGAAAAAACGTCTTCATGATAAACGAGATTAGTCATTCGCGGGAGGAAGAAGAGGGAATATTGATATAGAACAGAAAGTAATTCCCCTTGACAATCCCAAACCGCCTGCCTCCACCATGGTATTTTCCACTTTGCTACAATTGGTAAAGTCACCCTTTTTTTTTGTCCCTCCTTTGGCTTCTTTTCCTTCATCTGTGGTTTATGATAACACAGAGGAAGAACCACTTCCATCTCGCTGCCCATTTCGTTTTGAGGAGTGTTTCTGCTGTTTTTCTAGTGTTTCTATGTCCATTTGTCTTCTTCTTTGCTTAAGAAAGATCTCATGTCCAACTCCAGAGGTTAAAAGTCTCAAAAATCTAGTGAAGATTATTTAGAAAGAAAAATGGCAGATTGATAAAGCCCATCTTTGCCCTCTCCTCAAGCTTAATGTTTTAATCCAAGTCCTGACGTGATCAGAGTAGTTAGCTTGCATGTGGGAGGCTGGGGTGTCTTGATATCTCCTTGCAGCATCTTGGGTGCAGGGGAAGGGAATGCAGGGAGGTCTTGGGAAGGTTCGGCGGCAGTGTCAGTGAGGGTCGGTTGTGGTTGAAGGGGATCTACGTGTCAACAGGCAGAGCACCGAGGACGGTATAGTGGGTCTTCTTAGGTCTTTTTCCTGGCTGGATCTTTACCATCAACTCATCCATCTAAAACAAAATCTCAGTTTTCCACATAAAACAGAAAAAGGCACTGGTTTTCCTTTCCCTTAATGCTTATGGAATATAAATGAAGCCTTTTATGCAACCCCAAGCCAAGATGCAGAAGATATCTCATACCAATCAGATAAAAATATGATTAAACAGTATTTTCCCAAACATCTTCCTCTCATTTAACGTCTTCTACCGGATGTCTGGCTTAGATCCAAAGAGAGGATATGCCGAAAAATCAGAACCCCAGTCAAATCTCCCAGGCTCTGTGTATCTGACCGACCAGAAATTAAGCGACTCCGAATGCCCCCCAGGGAGCACGTCGCTCATTCCCTGACACAGCTCCAATAATCACACTACCTTAACCTAATAGAAGAGGGTAAACACATTATTTTGCATGAAATTATGTTTCTTAATGAATTAATAATAGGGTTACAATTCTCAACTCAACAAGCAGGGAAATACAGAGTATAAAATAAGGGCAAGCAACTGTGTTATAATTAGTTGGTCTTTGCTGTACCGTGTGTAGGAATGCATTAGCTCTGATTGCAGGGAAGGAAGGCCAAATGGTGGGCAGGGGTGACCCCTACTGCTGGGGAGTTCACGTGGGCAAGAGAAGAAGGGAGGGAGCTGCAAGTGAAGGTCCTGGAATAACAAGGGTCCATTTCTGCCAACCGACCCCATTCATTCCGAGATTCTGATTTTTGGAATCCAGTACAATTTGTCCTAAATGGAGCTCCTTATTCCACACACTCATGACACTGCCAGCCACAGTTTTTTTTTTTTACACACCTCCTACACCTTCTTCTGGATTCCTGATTATAAAGAATTTGGCTTTGATCAAAGAGAGACCTAGACTCTGACTTCAGCTTCTGGGAGGTCATCCATATCATATTTAGCAGGAGTGTCTTTGTTTAACATGCAGACTGGCCACCCTGGATTTAGGGTGGGGGCTGGCCATGCCAGGAAGACCAACCTCATGGTGTAGGTGGTGCCTGGTTATTGGTATCAGTGGCCTCAAGGCTGAAATCAACCACATGAGCAATCCTATCAACCATGCTTATGTAATGAAGCCCCACTAAAAACTGGGCACGATGCTAGGATGAGCTTTCCTGCTGGCAAGACTTTGTTGTGTTCTCACATCGATGCAGGAGGGTAATGTGACCCGACTCCAGAGGGACACAACAATGGGAATTTGATGTTTAGAAGCCCCCTGGACTCCACTCTCCATATTTCTTCCTTTGGCTGAGTCTGGTTTGAATTCTTTCCATGTCATAAATCCTAACCATCAGTATGGTGGCTTTCAGTGGGTTCTGGGAGGACTTGTGGAGGAATATCAAGACTGAGTGTGGTTTGGGGAACCCTCTGTGTGTGTAATTGGCATCAGAAGTGAAGGTGGTCTTGAGGAAGACTGTGATGTCAATCCTGAAATGTGGCTAATCCTGGGCTACCCCCAATATTTCTGAAAATTGTGTTTCTTGTTCTCCTGATTGGAACACTGGAACTATCTATGGCCGGTGCATTTGGGGCATTTTTGGGTGATCTAGCTGTGTGGGATGTGGTTGGGATCTTTATTTTTCCATAAAGAGTATTTATGTACAACACAAAGCATTTATTTTTAGGGTAGTCACCCAGCTTTTGGATCTGAGCAACGTCTTGACCACCTGCGAGGCTCAGTCAGGGCTCAGGACTCGGAGCACACCTGCATTTGAAGAATGGCTCAACCCAAGTCACTCTGTCGACCACAGAGATGGATGTGCTCCCTTTGCATGCCCCCATAAGAGCCGCGATGTCTACAGCTCACTGAAGGGCCATTGCTGATTCTCCTCAAGGCTCAAAGAAGGCATCACAGTTGTACTGGAAAGACAGTGTCTTTCAGGCCACGGGGGTAGGGTTGACCCATGTTTTTGTATCCACCTCACTCCCTGATTCGTACCAAGGGTGTTCCAAACATAAAATAAAACTTTGAGTGTGATGTGCTGATCTTTATAGGGTGCAGGGGTTGGTGAAAGTCTTGGATTAGCTTGAGGAAGAGGAAGAGGAGGAGAAAGTGAAGGAGAGAGAGCAGGAGGAGGAGGACAGAGAGGACAGGAGACATTGCTATTTGGAGAAAACAACTTCTGTGCAGCCGTACCTGCGTGTCTGGAGGTACAGTCACAGCTCTGCAGACTGGAAGAGCTTTGCTACTTGGAATTTAGACGACCATACTGTCCCTCAACGGCACGTACGCGTCTCTACGGAGACCCCTTGGGCTTACAAATGTCTTGCAGGTGATTCTCCCAAACACACTTCCTATGTCCGTGCTACCACATGCCCGAAGTTTAGTCCAAACCCAAGAGTGGGGCTGGGAACAGATGTGGGAAAAAGGCCCTGCTGGCAGGTGTGCGAGTTCCCAGGTCACACGCAGAACGCACCTGTCCAGGGGCTCCCGTGCCCATGGCAGATTAAATAGTAGTGTGGACTCAAAACACTTTCTAGCTCACATGGGCCTAGGTCTGAGTCCTGTGTCTGTCACTCACTTCACTCTTCACGCTGGACATGCTACTTAAAGGTTCTAAGCGTGTTTGTTTGCTCCTCTGTAAAATTGGGATGCATCACCGGCATCTCAGAGTTGTGATAAGCATCAAGTAAAAGGATGCAGATGAAGGGCACTGCCTGGCTCAAGGAACAGTTTCTAGTTTAACCCCGGATAAAGGAGAGAATGCCTATATGAGCCAAGCATCACTTCAGGTTATGACCAAGGCAAACAGCTTCTGAAAGGGTAATAATATCCAGCCATAAAGACTGTAGGCTCAGTGTGAGTGAAGGAAAAACATCTTAAACAGCAGCCTCCCTTAGAACAAACTCAGTTCTGTTGGCTTGGACCTGGTGGTGATCTTGGCCTTTATTTGCTATTAACCTAAGCAGAAGAATTCAAATAAAGTTGCTGTCAGGAGCATATTTCTTCCTAAATCCAGAGCATAATAAAAAGCAATGACTGATCTGGATGTCAGAAGAGTAATCGAAAATTCTACTTGCAGCAAATACCAATAGTACTTGCTGTTAAAAGGACAATATATTCCAGAAAGAGAGAAAAATCACCAGATGACCAGCCCCATAACTTTCCTTGACTCTCAGTCTGGTGACTTTTGGGACTTGAGTCAGAAAGGAAATTTGGCTCTAATGTTTTCCTCCCAGAAATTTTTCAAAAAAGGGATCCTCTTTCAAGGAGGTAAAAGCAGTTTATAACTTTGGAACAGGGACATTTTTGCTCTTCAAAGATTGGGTTATGTATTGCCTTATAGAGATCAGAGCTCACTGCAAGTCATAGACACTCTACTCAAAATGGCTTTAGTAAAGGAGAAAGCTTGACTCACTCTCGGGAGATGCAGGGGTGGACAGGCCTCAAGGGTGGACAGGACGCTGGATGCAGGAGTTCCAGCTGCATGCAGGACTGAAATCCCTTTTATCCCTCAGCTCTGCTTATCTCTGCTTGATAGGATTCCCTCGCAGCTCTCCCACGTGGCAGGCAACGCAAAGCAGATGGTGTTGCAGGCTAAGGCTTGGGGAGAGCCTGCCCTATAGTCGGTACTCTTTAAGAATTAGAGACCAGGTCACGTGTTCTAGCTTCAGGCTGTTCCTGTGAGAGATGGTGCAATGATTAGCTCCATTTTACAGGTGAGGAAACCGAGGAGCAGCTTTCTCAGACCACACCATGGGAAATGGCAGAAGTGTTGTTGGAACCCAGGTGGCCTGCCCTTGGTGCCCACACTCTCGACCTCTTGATTCCAGGACTTGCATTTCTCTAGCTCCCAAGCTGATGGAGGAAAACTTCCCAACTTTTCAATGACACGGAAGTCTCCAATTGGACCTGCTGATGTCACATGACCATCCTTGACCCAGTCACTGTGGTCGTGAGGGTTCAATGTTCTTACTGGCCAGCTTGGCTCATGAGCTCACTTCTGTGGTGACGAGGGAGGTAATGGGAGACTGTGATCGACAAGTCTCCCAAAAGCACCGAAACCAGTGGATGGGCAATTAACCACAACATCCAAGGTCCCCTTCCAGCCCTATCCACAATGAGTACCAGAGTGTGTGTTGTGATATGAAGGGAAGTGAGGAGGGAATGCAGGAGTGGAGCCACGGTTTGTGGGGAGGTGAGCCCAGGGGAGAGTAGTCTCTGTTTTGGCATCCTTTCTCTAGTTTCTGAAAAAAGACTCATCCTGTAGGCTCCTGACAATCTAGGGACTTGTTTACTAAAGAGAGATGCCCTTGAAACTGGAGAGACTTGAGTGTGCTCATATATCCCACAGAGCCTTCTGTGGCAGCCCCAATTCAATCACATTGTTCAAAAGATAAATGTGAAAATCAGCTGTCAGAGGCAAGCTGTCCCAGGATCTTACAGGACTCAGACTGGTATGGGAATTAATGAACCAGCATGCCAACCAGTGGAAATCCTTTCCAAGAGCAGCATCTGGTACAAGGTAAGAGAAGCCCTTCTTCTTGATTGTTGAGCAGACTGCAGAAAAATCTTCACACTTATTATGCATAGTCTGTTCTCATCTTCCTCCTATAAATTGGTGTAACATCTTGCACAGCTAAATCATTAAGGGGGAGACTAAACTCCAGAGGCCAGTTATAAATGCACAAAAATAATATAGAACTAGGTACATAAAGTATAAGCTGATTCCTTCATCTGTACTAATGGATTTTAAACACAGAGAATAACTGAGGAGAAGCACCAGGCACATTAGAAATTAAAATTAGGTTGCAAAGCTCCCCGATTCATACAAGAAGGCCAGTGTACAATAAATGATTCACGGGAGCAATTCTTAGGAATAAAATCTCACATATTTTTACATTATCCGATGGGCGTCACACTTTGAGAGGCTACTTCACAATCTGCTCTGGCCGTGATGTTCCCACACCGTATTCCACGCACGTACTCAGATGTTGTTGGCTGAACTCTAAGGAATTAAACATTCTCACTCTTGGGTTTTGGCTGCCCAGTTCCAAAACGTCTCTTTGTTGACTTAGATTACTGCTTCTTTTCAACGATTCATAATGAATTATTCCCAATATATGTGAAAAAAATTCTTTCTCTGAATGCAAAAATAATGAATCCTCTTTGTAGAAAATCTAGAAACATAGACACATACAGAACAGAAAGAAATTAGCTATAGTTGACCACCCAGAGTTAAATCTAGCTGATTTTTAAATTTCTTTCCTTCTGCTCTGTATGGATAGAAATATGTCTTACAAAATTTGGATGATACCACATGTAATGTGTAATTCTGCATTCTAGTGAGTGCTTTTTCTGCCTTAGCATTGTACTGTGAATAATTTGCACTTCTACTAAATATTTTTCAAACTGTCATTTCAATGGTTGTATAATATTCCATTGTATAGATTGTCATAATTCATAAAGCCATTCACCAGTTTTCCCTCATAATTAATACTACCATAATCATCTTCCTACATAAATCTTTGTTTATTCATTCAACCATACATTTATCCAGACCTTGGTTCTGTGATATTCACTAGAGAAATGGCAGATAAGGTGGCAGACACGATTTCCTTGTTCAGTAATTTCCCACTTCTTTAGGATAGATACCTATATGGGATATTACTGTTTAAAACATCCTCATACATATTGCCAAATTGCTTCTTACATGGATTGTGCCAATTTATAATCCTACATTACCCAAATTAACCAGAGCTAGCTTTATATACCAGGCTTACCATGTACTAAGAGCCACAGATGTGCTATCTCAGCCGTGGATGAGGTAAATACTGTTAATATTCTCATTTCATAGATAAAGAAACTGAGACTCAGAGACCTAAGATTATGCACTTGTAAGAGGTGGAGACAAAATTCAGACTGAAGTAGGCTGACACCATGGCCAGATCCTAACAGGTATACTGTAAATTATCTTTATTAAATTTTGGCCAATTAGGAAAGAGAGGAGTGTCTTACTGTGGGGTTTATGTCTATTCATTTGGTTACTAGTGGAAGAACTGATTCTCTCTAAGTTTTTCAGTTCTCTGTAGTCTTCAAAGTGAGCAGTGAATGTCAACTTGATTTACCTCCACCAACTGACACAATTCCTTGGTACCCTCCCCACCTTTCCAAATGGTGCACACTTTGGAACCAGACATTAATTTTGTTTGTTTTTTATAGTTAACCTCCAGTGTTAGTTTCAGGTGTACAATACAGTGATTCAAAAACTCCATACATCACCCAGTGCTCATGATGACAAGTGCACTCTTTAATTTTTATATTGAACTGAATAATGGTGTGGAGGTTACAATGTGTCATATTTAATCCAAATATGATGATATTCAGAGAGACATTTTATAAGTGTAAAACCACTGAAGGTCACATCCAGGAACTTCTTTCTGTGTCATTTTTCTTGGAGAGTACATATCTTAAAATGTAGTTTCCCCAACCACAGCTCACTTACAAAACTGAGTTTGGGCTTAAGAGTTGAGAATTTCCCCCGATTTGAATTTCCTGCATCATCTGTATCCTTCCATCTCAAAGGACAATGCATGGCTCTTACTGACCAAGACCCTTCAGTCCATCTATGCTCTTCACTCTAGAGCTGGTCCAATATTTTTACTCAGCACTTAGCCACCGCTGCTACCCTCAGCCTCTGCTTCTTTGGTGTCTCCTGCCACCTTTCCTAGAAATGTGCTCAAGTGTTTCTCATTTTAGAAGCCTTCTCTTGCTCAAATTTTCTGCTTGAGCTAAGCACTTTTCTCCCCCCTGTTTTTCTAAACTTCTCAAAGGAGTGCTACATTCACTATTTCAAGTTCCTGGCTCCCAATTAACATCTTGGGCTGGCTTCCACTTCTGAGTACTCAACTGAAGCACTCTTGATAAGGTTGCAAAGAGCTTCCTAAAGCCAAGTGAAGTGGATCTTGTGATCTCTTTCCCATGGATCTTCCTGCTGCATTTGACACCATCAGCCTCTCATGGCTGAAAACCTCTCTGCTGATTCTGTGCCCTCTTTTTGTTCACTTGGCTCTCTGATCCTCCCTTCTCTGTTCTGTTCGTTATCTCCTGGCTTTCATTCCCCTCCCCCTCCCCCAAATATTGGTATCCTCTGGGGCTCAGTCCTTGGCTATTTCTTTTTCTCAAACTGCATACTGTCTCCAGGTGAACTAATTACCCTAGGTGGTTCAACTGCCCCCTATATCCTGACAGCTCCAAATCTGTACATCCAGCCTGCAGTTGTTCCCTAATTTGAGAATCCTATACCATTACGTTCCTACAACAACTTGATGTTCTATGGGTAACTCAGTGGGTCTCATTGATAAACCACTCCTCTCCCTACTTCTCGATTTCGGTTGCAAACACCATCAGCCATTTACTTCTTAAACTGGTGGAAGCTCGGGTCATTAATCTGAAATTTCTATTTTTTTCTAACATAGGTGTTCAGTGCTATAAATTTTCCCTTAAGTATTATTTAGCAGACTCTTACATATTTGACATGTAATGTTTACATATTCCTTCTATGAAAAATATTTTTCAGTTCCTCTTTTTTAATTTATTTCTTGACCAATGGGTTATTTAGAAGTGTGTTATTGAGTTTGAAAATAGTTGGGGATTTTCTTGTGATATTTCTGTTGTTTGTTTTTAATTTAATTATTTTTTTTTTGCCGATAGCATACATCGTATGACTTGAAACCTTTGAATTTAAGACTTGTTGTATGACCCGTAGTATTATTTGTCTCTTGACACTTGTTCTTTGTACACTTGAAAAGAATGAGTTGTTGTTGTTTATGATGAAGTGTTTCATAAATGTCATCTAGGTCAGGTTGGGTGACAGCAGGG
Organism: Ailurus styani; assembly: GCA_002007465.1. Lineage (NCBI taxonomy): Eukaryota > Metazoa > Chordata > Mammalia > Carnivora > Ailuridae > Ailurus > Ailurus styani. Next base: position 259,233 of record LNAC01000237.1, on the reverse strand, counting down.
ATCACATCTGCGTCTTTACTGTTTTTCTATTATTTATCTATTCGAGATAGAAGTATTGAAATCTGCGACCATGTAAATTGTGGATGCAACCATTCTGCAACTATTGGATTTGTGCATGTTTTCTTGCAGATCTATTAGTTTTTGCTTCATGAATTTTAGAGCTTATTTATTAGGTGCCTAAGCATTTAGAATTTTGAATTGGTCATTTCTTGATGAAATGACCTTCTTTATCCCTGACAATATTCTTTACTCTGAAATTGACTTTGATATTAATATAACCATTCCCACTATATTTTCATCAGTGCTAGTATGGTATATTTCCCCCCCATCCCTTACCTATTTGTGTCTTTGTATTCAAGTGTATTTCTTGCAGGAAGCATCAAATTGGATCTTGTTTTTTTATCCAATCTAACAATCCCTGACTTTTAGTGGGGTATATTTAGATCCTTTACATTTTACGTGATTGTTTATATGATTAGGTTTCAAGGTGCCATTTTTCTACTTGTGTTCTTTTTCTCCTTTATTCTCCTCTCTTTTTTTCTTTACCTTAACTGTCTTTCTATGGATTAATCAGAGATGTGTCATGATTTCTTTTAGTCTACTTTGTTGGATTATGAACTTCAACTTTTTGTTTTGTTCTTCCAATGGTTACATTGAGCTTTTCAGTACACCTTTAACTTGTTACAAGTAACCTTCAAGTCCTAACATAGCACTCCCCATATGGTGTAAAGGCCTTATAATACTATACTTCCATATCTCTATTCCTGCCTTTTATGCTGCAGTTGTCATGCCTCTTACTTTTATGTGTTATAAACTCCGCAATACACTATAATTATCATTTTGTTTAAACAGTTATAATGGGAACAGATTTAAATTTTAAAAATCTTACATATTTATCCATTTAGTTCTCATTTCCAGGACTATTAATTCCTTTATGAGACCTTAGATTTCCATGTGGAATAATTTTGTTTCTTCCTGTGGGATATCCATAAACATTTCCTGTACTGCAGATCTGCTGGTGATAGATTCTTTTTGCTTCCGTTTTTGGAGAGAGATTTTTGCCAGGCATAGAATTCTAGGTTGACAGTCCAGTTCCTTACTTTAATGTTGTGCCACTGTCCTTTCACTTGTATAGTTTCCGATGAGAAATCTGCAGTCATCCACATCTTTATTTCTCTGTACATACAGTATGTTTTTTCTCTGGATGCTTTTAAGGTTTTTCTTTTATCACTAGTTATGAACAATTTGTTGATGTGCTTTGGCATAGTTTCTGTTGCATGTGCTTTGGTTTGTTGAGCTTCTATCTGTGAGTCTATGCTTTTCTATAAGTTTGGAAAGTTTTCAGCCATCATTTCTTCAAGTAATTTTTATGTCCTTCCTCCATATAGGTAAAGTAGCTTTTTGAATGTCCACATCTGCCATTTAGAACATCTGTGTCAGTTCTGGTGCGATTCTGATTGATCAATTCCCCCCCTCCCTTATTATGGTTGTATTTTCCTTTTAGTTTGCTTTACTTGGATGCTGGACATTGTGGCTTTGATCTTGTTGGTTGCTTGATCTTTCTGTTTTCCTATATACATTACTGAGCTTTGCTCTGGGATGTAGTTAAGTTCTTTGGCAAAAATTCTATTGTTTAAGATCTTGCTGTTAAGATTGGTTTGGTGGGTTCTGAGAAGTCTTCAGACAAGGGCTAAATATCCCCCACTATGACAGCAAAACCTTCCTCGGTAATCTACCCAATACTCTATGAATTTCGAAGTTTCCTTGGGAACAGGCATTATTCCTAGCCCTGTGTGAACACTGCAAGTGGTTTGCTCTAATCCTTTGAGGTTTTAAAAATCCCTGGCCTTGGGTGGTTTCCTCATGCCTGCATGCTTGGTCTGATTACTCCAGGCACCTTTTCACATCTCTGGAGTTCTCCCTGTGCATCTCCCTCCCCTCTGGAACCCTGTCTTGAAAACACTGGCCACCTTTGTCTCACTAGACTCTTAGCTCTGCCTCTTTACTCAGGCAGTCCACTAGGCTCCACATTACACAGAAAACTGGGGTGATCACAGAGCTTGCCTTGTTAATTCCTCATCTCTTTGGGATTAATGTCCTTCATTGTCTGGCGTGCAATGCCTTAAAAACTGTGTGCTATATATTTTGTCCAATTTGTGGCTGTTTCTACAGATACCTAAGTCTTGACTTTAATTTTGTCACCAGAAGTGAGGATTTCATTATACTGGCTTTTATCAAGGTCTTTGTATCTGTCTCACAGTTTAGGATGTGAGTGGTTTGAAGACAGGGCCCTTGCCTTAGTCATCAGGATGTGGTCTGCACTGATGTAGGTTTGGAGATCAGGCTGCCTGGGTCCTTGTTTTGATGTCACCATTCTTTGTTTAAGACCTGGGGCAAATTATTTAATTTCTCTGTGCCTCTGTTCCCCATCACTAAGTAGATATATTAACAGTGCAACTGTTTGGAGTTATTTTGAGGTTGCAGCAGTGCATGCAAAGTGCTCAGTAGAGCAGCCAGCACACAGCTCTCAATAAATGCTGGTATTAATCTAAGATAATTCTTATTGCCAACCTAATTTCATATTCTGCTTCTTACATGTTGTGGGCAACATAGATCGGCACTCAGTGCTATTTGGATGAATGAATAAATTTTAATCCTTGCTGGATTCTCAGTGTTGAGCTAGAGCCACGAAGACATTGCATCAGAGACTATGCTTGGGTTTCTGAAATGCAACTCTTGCTTGATTCAAATGGCAGGAAGTTGTCTATGGGCGATGTAGAACACAGTGTTTTATAGAAATCTAGTAATGCCTTGAAGGGAGCTGTAAGCAGGTAATGCAATGGGAGGACAGGCATATCAGCACTTTCCTGATTAGGCTGATGCCTCAGAATTGGCCTCAGACTCCTGAATCTGGCATGATCATTTCATGCTCATTCCAGAGTGATGGCGGCTGGTAACTTTCAACTATTAAGAGATTTGGGCGGGGTACGTGGGGTGAGGATTTAGGGTAAACTATGAGCTCAGGGGGAGATTCGCTTTATCAGGTTGGATTTGAAAACATGTCACTGAGCATTAGAGATTGTAACACATGATCTAGAGTTCTTTCTGCTAGTACAAGATCTTAATTAGTTCATTTTCTTAGCCGGTGCCTTTTGACTCTGTACCAGAAGAAATATTTGCAAAGACTCTCCTTTTTCGGTTGTCTTAGGTGTACAATCCTTGGTCCTCAACACAAGCCTCTACATGATAGGTTCTGTATTTAATAATTGATTTCCATAATAATAACATGCAACTCATCCCTCTGGTCATAGTATGTGTTCTCTTTGCTAAGGTTCGAATCCAGAGCCCTGTCTTCTGATGTGCCACAGGATCATTAGGAGAAGAGCTAACATCACCCAAATTAACTTGAACATGGTAAATAAGTGGGCCAAAGACACATTGGCTTCCCAGATCTGCCGATTTGTTTGAAATGAGGACAAATGGCAGCATCTACTGAAGTGATCATTGGATTTATGCCCTCATCAGGATGAGAATCAGAGATTTTCCTTTGAGATCATTTTGGCATGACTTTTATGGGCTTTTAAAGTATTGCAGGGACGTGAGAAAATGAACTAGACCAACCCTCTTGGTGCATCTGCACATTTGCAGGGACTGATGTGAGGACAGCCACTGCCCACAGCAGCACATAAAATGGGTCGTTGAGCTGGACGATGGGCATTTTTTGCATCTTAAGGACAAGTTATGAGTAATTAGCTTTACACTCAAAATTTTTCCATGTGTATTTGATGTCCTTGCTTACACTGTCTTGTGTCTGCATGTAAGGAAACGGAATGATGCTTACTTCCAGACAGGGGCCCACTTAAGAAACTTTCCCAATGCCAGGGTTTGAAGAAGGATGGGAAGTTGTAAGTCTATTCTCAGTAGAGGTGATTTTGGTTTTTGTATTTTACACTTCTAAACTGTGGTGCATAGACTCCATAGCTGGTGATATTTCCACCACGACTTCTCTGTTATTCCATGACAATGTTGCTTTCAAACAGCCCTGTAATTTCTATAAGTGGCTTTATGTATTGAGATGATTCTTGGGGCTTCATATAGAAGCATTTTTAAAAGTCTGACCATTTGTTTTCATTGTGTTTATTTTGTGGCTATCTTTTACTTAGGCAAAATGGTAACAGTTTTCCATATACAGCAATGAGACCCACATTTTCTGAAAAGAATAGTGAGTGAAGTAAACGTATTAAGTTGATGATAGGATGTAGCATAAACATACTGCAGGAAGCATAAGGGTGATGCATACATGTCTCAGAAATGCTGTGGTGCAATAGCCAAACTATGCAAAGAACCTAGATGTCCATCAACAGATGAATGGATAAAGAAGATGTGGTATATATACACAATGGAATACTATGCAGCCATCAAAAGAAACGAAATCTTGCCGTTTGCAACGACGTGGATGGAACTAGAGGGTATTATGCTGAGTGAAATAAGTCAATCAGAGAAAGACAATTATCATATGATCTCTCTGATATGAGGAACTTGAGGGGCAGGGTGGGG
>LNAC01000237.1:220230-254480 GCA_002007465.1 Ailurus styani | reverse complement strand
GATGGGTTATGGACATTGGGGAGGGTTTGTGCTTTGGTGAGTGCTGTGAAAGGTGTAACCCTGATGATTCACAGACCTGTACCCCTGGGGCAAATAATAAAAAAATAAAATTAAATTAAATAAAAATAAAAATAAAATAAAAAAAGAAGTGGGACCTGAAAAGAAAAAGAAAGAAAGAAATGCTGTGGTGGACTGTGAGCCTAGGGAGGCGGGGGCCTCTCGACTCCGCCCCGTGCCTCATGAGGACCCTAGCAGAAGGACCGTGTACACCAACAAAGCAGCTTCTGCACATATTTGGTCCTCGGCACGTGTTCTGAACTTCTCTGTGCCTCTGTTTACTCATGCACAAAATGGTAATATTAGTGACAATCCCCTAGAAAGAAGCGTGCCCAGATTAAATAACTCTGCATGTAATCTGCTTTACAAGCGGTAAGTGCTGTGTTACCTGGCAAGCTTCTTTTGAATGGCTTTTCCCTCCATTCTGTCGAGCAGAGCAGAATCTCTGCTCCCCCCTCTTATTTGGCAGAAGTCTCCTTCCAGGAGAGAGTCTCCCTGTGCCGGTGCTGTGTCAGCCAGAAGAGGGTTCAGGGAGCAAAGAGTGGAGTAAAAGCAGGGCCAGTCCTCAGCAATATTGACCAGCATCCCCTATGGGTGTGGTGCACTTCTGTTTTGAGGTCTACTGCTCACCTCTCACGTCTTCACATGTACCCTGGGGAGGTTCTAGAATTTACATACCCAGGTGAGACAGAGGACCTTTAAAAGTAGGTCCCAGAGATATTCATAGATTAACTGGGAAGAAGAAGCCTCTTATATTCATTCATTCATTCATTCTTCAAAAAAATATATATTGAGCACCTACCAAAGGCCAGGCACTGCTCCAGGAGCTGGAGACCCAGCAAGACCCAGATGGATGAACTTTCTGCTTACCTGGCTCTTACCTTCTGGTTGGGAGAGACATGCGATTCTTGATGCACACAGAGTTCAGAAAGACCTCACCTGAAATAGATGATGGGTAGACAGTAGCCCAGGATCTGCTGGGTTTGGAGAGCACATGCTGGCCCCTCAGCCACACGATGCCTAGAATTGCAGGGTGGTCCCTCTTGGGCTAGGCAGTCCCTGCACTGCCAGTCTTAGCAGCTTGATAAACAGGCCTTCAGAGAATCACTGCTGTTTCTACGGTTTGCATATTCTCACAGCTAAACATCAGTAGGAAAATTAATTCACCAGTTAAACTTTCTGTTTGATTCCTCAGACCTTGGACATATCAAATGGTCGATGAATTGATTTGCTTGGACAATATATATTGGAAATGTCTTGTTCAGCACCTGCTACACCAGGCAAGAGGTGGTCCCTGCCCTTCTGGGGCTTTCCATGTGGAATCTACACAGTGGCTAAGACAGCAACTGTGGGGAGCGAGAACCAGGACTGAGTCTTGTGTCTGCACTTCACCAGCTCTGAGGCCTGGTATAAATCATTTAGAGCCTCCAAATTATCACTGGTAATATGACTCTCATTTGACCTTCTATGTGGCATCTACATAAGCATCAGTGAACAAAAAGCAGGGGTTGGCAGACTTCAGAGTCATAGGCAGAAGAACAGCCTCCCAGAGGTGGGCACACTGTGCACCTGGGGGAATGTGACCTCACCTGGCAAAAGGGGGTTCTGCAGGTAGGACTGGGGGCTTGGGCTGGGAAGGTGATCCTGGAATCCCATCCTAGATGGGTCCTGGATTATCTGGGCGGGCCCAACATCCTCTCCTGGGGAAGCTGGAGATGGCAAGAACAGGGAATCCCTTCCTCAGCCTCCAGAAACACAGAAGCACAGCCCTGCTGACATCTTGATCTGAGCAGGGTGAGACCCACTTTGGTCTTCTGACCTCCACAACTGGACGACAATTTACACTGGTGTTGTTTTGTGGCAATGTCTTGCAGCCGCCACAGGAAACTCCTAGGACAGTCCACGGGCCAAACGCAGGCCACAGCTTGTTTTGGTATTGCCTGTAAGCCAGTGATTTTCCCACGTGAATGTGTGCGAGTGATTTGACAAAAAGGATCACCGGCTGTTACCCCAATTAAACAAAATGTTATTCTAGAAACAAGAATGTCGTCATATTATTTTTATATAGTTATTGCATAACTATATAATATTTATATTATAATATCAGGTAATATACAATATTTAATGTGTATAATATTGCATAATATATAGTATGTAATATATAATTATTATAATATCCATCAATAAAAATGTGTGGCAATTTGTTTTCTTTCTTGCTATGTAGGTACACAGATAATATTCTCAAATTTGCCTCTTGACCCATGAAGCCTAAAGTAGTCCCCATCTGGTTATTTATAGAAAAGTCCACCTGCCCCTGAGCTGAGCCTGGGGACCTCCAAGCATCTAGCAGATGCTTGGTCAGCAGCGGCTGTTTTCTCCAGCATATGTGGCCATGCGCCCCATCATCTACTCAAAAGCACATCTCCACCCACCGTGACGATTGCCACAGTGAGCCATTTGAAGCCATGACCCACGCTTCACCTACTTTGTTAAACATAACCGGGATGTAGCAGAATCCAGGGGAGCTGGTGTCATTTATCTTGTCCATCGTACTCAGGGGGACACTTCAGTCAGAGAGGTTGGTGATGACCCCACCCAGCTCAGGAGGCTTAGTGGTGCCCGGGCAAGACTGCTTGCGTGGGATCCTCTGACTCCTGTGTGGGGCACCTAGACTCTCTTTTGGGTTTGCCCGTGTATCCAGACCCCAGCCCTTGCAGGAGCTGCTCCTCACTGACCTGGGGCCACTGATGGCCCTTCTCCAGGTCTCCCACTCCTGCAGGATGGCCGTTCTGTCCCCACAATGCTTCCTCAGCCTGCTCTTTGATGACCTCCTAGGGCCCTTAACCAGTTGACTGTTGGAGGGCTTGTGTGGGATACGCCCTGGGCTTGGATACACCCCAGACTCCCAGCAGAATTGCTTGTCTTGAACTCCATTAAGTCCCCAAGTGGCTACTCTTTGGATTTCCAGCTTGCAGGGATTTCACTTCTTGCTTATTTTTAGTGAACAGGTGCACTTCCTGGCTGGGCTCATGGTCCATGACCTGGGCAGCAGTGTGGCCTGTGCCGCATCTCTCACTGGCTCTCTGCGGGTCTCTGCCTGGTCCTTTCCCCGCCATCATCCACAGTTCTGCTTCCTTATCTCTGCGCTGTGCAGGTTCTGGGTTTGCTGTGGTCCGTTCACAGCTCTTGCTTTTGAAGCCTCTTGAAACATCATCAGAACATTTGTCTCAGCTGATGACTGTCCTGATCCCTTTGGGTCCCCATCCTGAGTGCTCTGCATGAGGTGACTTCTCCTAAAAAAGGATATGAATAGGGCAGAAACAGGTATCTCCGGGTCCAACCTTAGACCTGGTGTTGGGCCAAGCAAGGAGTTTCTTGGAGTTGAGTCTAACCTAGGAAGACTTGTTAACCCATTGTCCCATATTTAAGCAAGGCTAGGACAAGAACCTATGCTTCCTGTCCATGAGGTCAGGTCTCCTCTGAAGCTCTCTAGGGATTCCTGCATGCCAGGTGAACACTCCCCCTGTTCTCTTCTTCCTCTTGGTGATCTTACATTTCTGCAGAGTTGTATGATTCCCTAAATGCTCTCATTGCATCAGCTTGGGTAAGCCTTGAGCAATTCATGCAATGTGGGAATGCCTCCATTTCAAGCTCATCTCTCCAGCAGGAGAGATCCAGCCATCCTGCTTATTCATAGTCAGTGTTCTTTAGTTTGCTGAATGTCACCTTTTCTGTAACAGGAGGATTCTCGGTCGAAGCCCTCCTCCGTGGCTGGGAGGTCGGGAAGGGCAGAGCAAAGAGAAGTGTTCTGTGGTTCTGCACTCACGGCAGGGAGTGTGGACAGCACGGGTCCCTTCTTGTCTGGAGGGGGGCATCCTCTTCCCTTTGTCCTTCAAAGTACAAGCTGCACTGACCCCTAGTTTTTAAATCATTCTCCCCAAAGTGACAGTCTATCAGCTCCTCTTAGAAACCATTTTGTCCCCAAACACAGTTCACAGAAAAGACCTGAGGTTATAAAAGTCTTTAAAAACACCTCCTGGAAGTGAACTTGGTAGGGCTTTGACCTGGCTGCAAAATGGTTTCTTCAACCCCTCCATGATTCATACTCGGGCGTCCTAGAGAGAAGGTCATCAAGAGTTTCTGTCCCCATCATCTTGTCCACCCCAGCCCTGGCGTTCTTCCTTCTGTCCATGGCCAGAATGCCAGCTAGCCCTTTTCCTTTAAATCCCGTTTGGAGTGTTGTATAACTTTTCTGGATTATTAAGTTCTTATAAGCTAATTGTGGTGGTGGTGGGGAGGATAGGTTTAAAGTTCCTTAAAACAATGTGATAAAGGAACTAAATACATCATCACCTCATGACCCAGGAGCAGTACATGCTACTATTTTGCTGACTTTATTCTGTTCTCACTGGGCATGTTCATATAGTCGGGGCTGCTCATTCTTGGGGTGTGGCAGGTGTCAGCCCAATCCTGAGAGTGAGCACCCCAGATGTCTCCTCGGCCTCATCTTAGTCCTACCCCTGATGTGAAACCTTGATTTTATTTTGTAAGCCATCACAGGGCTTGCCTTCATTTCACCCTCTGGGTACAGGTGTCGAAGCATGCTGCGATCATATATTGAGTGTCTGCTGTATGCCAGTCCTGGTGTAAGATCCTGGAGTGTCATTTAGAGGTTGACAGACTAGCAGAAGAATGAGCACACTGACGCAGAGGAAAAGTAAGCCTTAACTTGTCCACATACAACAGTTTGTGCCACATAAGCCACAAGAGAGTAGTTGCTCTGCTTAGAATGGGTTGATAGTATATAAATACCTTAATAATAGCATTAATAGTATTGCTAATAATATAGTAGCAGTGTTAGTAATATTACACTAATAAAATCAGCATGAGTGCTAACAGTAATGTTACTATTGGTACCAGAAGTAATAGTAACAGTGGTACAAAGCTGCAGGACAGAGAGGAACCAGCAAATCTTACAGTGCACTTCCGTGGTCTAAACCCTTGCTTCCCAGCGTCCTGGCCACATGGTGCTGGAAAGGTGACTTAACCTCTCTGTGCCTCTGTTTCCTCCTCTGTAACAGCATTGAAAACCACGTGCGTCTGACGAAGCGGATGGGAATGTTCAGTTAGGGTGTCTGCAGCACGGAGGAGTCTCCGTACGGAGTCCTGTGTGGAGTCTCCCGTGACTTCCAACAATCACTGCTCCGCTCAGCCTCGGAGCAGACCCCAGACCTCTGCACCATGTTCCCGCTGCTGTGGGATTGACCATGTGAAGGTTACTTATATGTCTCAGCCTGACCGGGCCGTGCGGGGCCCAGATAGCCGGTCAAACGTTATTCTGGGCGTGTCTATGGGGTGTTTCCAGGTGAGATTCAGTTTGGACTCATAGACTGAGTGAAGCAGAATGCCCTCCCCGGAGGCGGGAGACCATCGACCAATTCTCCCAGGGCCTGGAGAGAGTCGAAAGGCAGAGGGAGGTTGTGTTTCCCTTTGACTCGCCGCTGTGCTGGCACGTGGGCTTTCTCCTGCCCCCCATGCTCCTGGTTTCAGGCCTTCACACTCCAACTGACTTTCACCACCTTTTCACCTGAGTTTTCTGTACCTTTTCTTGGGACTCCTCAGCCTCCATAATGGTATGAACCAATTCCTTATAACGAATGTCTTCTTGCATCAAGGTAGAAATGCATTTATGTATATTATATTATTGTAAATTATATATACAAAGTAAGGATAGGAATATTTCAATCCATCTCTATCTCTATCCATCCGACTGGTTCTGTTTCTCTGCAGAACCCTGCCGATTCAGCAGCTCTGCGTTGCACTGGGCTCACCTCTTCCAGCTGGGGGATCTGCTCTATGCTAGGCTTGGCTGGAAGGTTTCCAAATGTTCCCATCCTCACCTCAGAGGCAACAGGATGCCGTGGGGAGTCCAGGGTGCTAGAGTCAACCAGTCCAATGGCTAAAATGCTTTCAAGACTTGGTTTGTGGGCCACTTATTAACATGCCCTTGGCTGAAACATGTCACGTGGCCAAGCCCAGGGCAGGTAGGGGTGCCTGCGCACAATGAGGACACTGCAGTTGTGCCCAGGTGTGCTGTGGCCAAGGAGGGGCTTACCTGAGCATTTACTGACAGTTCCAGGCATCACTGGATGGTAGCCCTTGTCACGTGGCCAAACTCTTTTACATTGGGTTGAGATCTTAACACCCACAGCACACTTGAATCTTCTGCACTGAAGTTGTCTCTCTCCTCCCAGGGGTACCGAGAAGGGGAGGTGGTGGGTGTGCAGGTTATGACATCATTCCGAGGCATCTTATCTAAATCCTTGTAACAGATGTTTGGCAAGAGGTAAAACAGAGACATAAGCCTCTTAGAAGTATTGTTGAAACGATCATAATCTCTTCTAACATATTTAACCAGAGCGCGATGCGCGCAGGGCAGTCCAGCACGCTGCGTGTTATCAATGCTTGCCAGATGCAGCGCTGAACTGCCTACGCACAGGTGACTTTGACACGGAGAAAGGAGTCCTTTGTGTCAAGGAGAATGGAAGTGCATGGACTGCTGAATGTTCAGGAGAAAATGCACTATCAGTTTGGACAAATCTTATCTCTCTGCTTTTTTTTTTTTTAAGAGGAAAGCCAAGGATCATGAAGTCAGCTCGTTATTCCAGAGGGAATCCTGGCCACCATGTGTACATTCTTCTGCTTTCCCAGAAGCCTGCTCACAAATGTGCCGTGAAGAGTGTTGTCCACCGGGCCCCTGGCCTGAGGTATCCAAGAAAAAGCACATCCTGAAGCCTCTAGTAGAAGTTCCTATGACTTCCCCGAAACCCATCTGAGGTCCTTGCCTCAGGGGGTCATGTTGATCACCCAAAATGTTTACTGAGGGTCTTCCCTTTAAGACCCTAGAGGGCTTGACAAAGCAACTGTTGGTGAGCGTTGGGAGGGGTCAGGTGGAGAAGGTCAGGTGGCCACACGAATGCCGAGAGGTCAAGCCCCTCCAGACAGAAGTTAACTCCTGGTTGGTGCGTCTGTGGCTGTGTTGGGTTCTCAGGAACTTGGTTGTTGACCTACAGTTCTCCCTGGTGCCTTGCCTGACGATGAGCTCCTCAAAAGGCCAACGATACAGTGTGGGTATCTCCATCTTCATGACAAAAAGTCTCAGAAAATATGAAGAGAGAGCGAGAGACGAGATACCACCTTACACCAGTCAGAATGGCTAAAATCAACAAGTCAGGAAATGACAGATGTTGGCGAGGTTGCGGAGAAAGGGGAACCCACCTACACTATTGGTGGGAATGCAAACTGGTGCAGCCACTCTGGAAAACAGTATGGAGATTCCTCAAAAAGTTGAAAATGGAGCTACGCTATGACCCAGCAATCGCACTACTGGGTATTTATCCTAAAGACACAAAGGTAGTGTTCCTCAGGGGCACGTGCACCCGAATATTTATAGCAGCAATGTCCACAATAGCCAAACTATGGAAAGAACCTAGATGTCCATCAACAGATGAATGGATAAAGAAGATGTGGTATATATATATACAATGGAATATTATGCAGCTATCAAAAGAAATGAAATCTTGCCATTCGCAACGACATGGATGGAACTGGAGGGTATTATGCTGAGCGAAATAAGTCAGTCAGAGAAAGACAATTATCATATGATCTCTCTGATATGAGGAACTTGAGGGGCAGAGTGGGGGGTTGTGGGGGGTAGGGAGGGAAAAATAATGAAACAAGATGGGATGGGGAAGGAGACAAACCATAAGAGACTTCTAATCTCATAAAACAAACTGAGGGTTACTGGGGGGTGGGAGGGTAGGGATAGGGTGGATGGGTTATGGACATTGGGGAGGGTTTGTGCTTTGGTGAGGGCTGTGAAAGATGTAAGCCTGATGATTCACAGACCTGTACCCCTTGGGCAAATAATAAAAATAAAATTAAAAAAAAAAAGAGAGAGAGCGAGAGAGGGTGGGGGGTGGAGAGAACATGAGCTCCTTGGTGCCTCCCAAACTTTAGAGACTGTCACGTTACCACCAAGATGGTACCACAACCGAACACCTGAGTGTTGGCTTCATTAAAGTCTTTCTCTAAATGACTGTTAAATCAATCCATCTTTTACATTATATAATAATATTATCACAGGACTGGTTTGGAGTTCTAGTTACATGTCTTTTTTCTAATATCCTGTGAAAGAAATGCCCACCCATTAAAATATAAAGGGCTTAGCCCCATGCCTGCTGTCATCTCCAGGAATATCCACTCCTCTCTTCTTCCCTCCCTCCTCCCCTCATCCTCCTCCCCCATCTTCCTTTCTTTTTCACTGACTTTTCATCTATTTTTCTGCAATGCTATGGTCCAGGACCCCTCCCTCAATTGTCATGGCTTCTCGAAGAGACTTGAGTAACAACCACAATGGTGAAAACAAACAAGCAAACAAAGCAACCACAATGTTGCTTAAATGTTATTTGAGAAACCTTGTCATCACTTGCAGCTTAAAGACTCCAGGGACAGAACAGAAAATTAAGCTTATACAAAGGAGTCCCTTCGGATCCAGGTCTGATAGATCAAAGAGGCTGGTCTCTGCAGTGGTACAGAAGAAAGACAGGCTTTTGAAATCCATTTCTCCAGAGTCATAATATCAACATGACATTTATGGGAAAGCACATTTGTTTCTTTTACCATCTGAACTTCCCTGAACCAAGAGGAATATTTGGTTCTTGAAGATCCTTAGTCTTCCAGTTTTTATATGTTGGAAAGGGAGGCAGACCCATGACGTTACATGAGATGATGGGGCGGGGGCTTCTGGTGGGAGTGTCCAGTCCCATTACTGGACCAGTGTGGGGGACATGGGAAATACTTATGTGCAGGTGTCTGGACATGAGGATGGGGGAGACTTCTGGTGAGTTCCTGCTTGCCTGTAGAGGTTATTTGCATTAACATTAAGATTCTATTACCCTTAGCTCATGCTAATACCACAGATGTTAGTGAAAAATTAGGACAGTCAGAGGCAGCCTTCCATGGGAGGTGACATCTGCACGTTTCATGGCTGGACCCAGGGCTCTTGGCCACATGCCTGGGAAATTCCTCACCAAATCTGTTGGAGGGTCATATTTTATCCTCTGAATGTCCAAGTGTGTGTAGATCATCAGACACAAAACTACCATGTGTTCTCCTTTTTAAGCCAGTTCACTGTTCAGGTGTGACCCTGGCTGAGTCCCTCCCTGCTGGGTTTTCTGATGGGAAATCATCCACACACCACAATGAGGTCTGTGATAAAAACGATGGGGTAAAGTTATGTCATAATTAAAATGAATCGATTATACATTTCGTGAAACTTTAATTACGAATTCTTTAATGAATATCTCATTTTGATCAATCTTAAGGCATTCATACAAATGAAAAACGTCTCATGGAAATGCAGTGATGTGTGAGCAATTGTACTTAATTCTCAGCCGAATGAATTTTAATCAGCAGTGGTGTTATAGGACCACAGAGCAGGGACTATTGACCTTGCTAAAAGGGAGAAGCACTTTATTTATAGGGTCTGGGACCGCGTTACCGCCAAGTTGAGACAAGGAAAGAGAAACCTTTCTTAAGCCGAAAGCTGAGTCCTGGCACAGGGAGATTCCAGTTACATAAATGCTTGAAGATGAAAGGAGAGAGCTGCCTTCTCGGCGCTTTGTGACTGAAAATCCTGATGGGAACCATGGGGCCACCTGCATGGAGATCCATGGGCCCGTTTCTGTAAGCTTTTTAAGAGGAAATACAACATACGCAGGAAAGTGCCCCAACTGTACAGCTCGATGAATGTTTATGAAGGGGACACACCTGTTTACGCACCACGAGGACCGGCAACAGGGCCCTTTCAGCACCCCAGAAACCTCTCTGCATCCCCTCCCAGCCATTCCCACCCCCCTTCCTGCCGCCTTGGATCGCCATAATCATCAGTTTGCTTCGCCTAATTTTTTTAACACTTTGTATAAACATAAAGTATACACCACACTTTTCTATCTGGGTTTTTTAACTTAGATTCCCATCTGCGAGATTAACCCACGTTGCTCTATGTACCAACCGACTTTCTTTTCACCATTGGAAAAGCATGCTACAGTGTATTTTTTCATCCTATTGTTGATGGTCTGTTGGATAGTTTCCAGTTTTTGGCCGTGACAAATAGCGCTGCTGTAACATTCTTGTGGGATTTTTTTGATGAACGTACATACACATTTCTATTGGGTAGATACCCAGAACCAGGCGCTTGACCTCTTCTCTAGCCACACCTAATTTTTAAGTGACCTCCCATCTCATGGCTCTGCACACTCATTTTCTGATAGTGACCTGCAATGTTATAAAACTCTAGTTCTGGATCAGAAACTGCTATTCACAAGTGCCCCTATGGATCTTCTCCCCAAGGTCATCTCAGCCGAAGACACAGTTAAACCTTAAATCACTGCCTTCTGTATCTTATCCTGCCTGCCCTGTCCTCCAGCACATCCTGTTGGCTTTATCTCTGTTCCAGTTCGTAAGGACAAGCATTCTGATACACTCACCCATTCTGTGGGTCAAGAGTCCGGACAGAGCATGGTGGGGACTACTTTTGTCTGCTCCATGTTACCTGGGACCTCCACTGGGGTGACTTGCTGGATGGAGGATGAGGTCATCTAGAGATGTGTTCACTCACACCTCTGGTGTCTGGTTAGGACGACTCAAAGGTTAGACCTCTGACCAGAGCCCACGTGTGGCCTCTCCATGTGGTTCAGCTTCCTTACAGCCCAGCGGCCTTGGAGCAGTCAGACTTCTTACATGGCCACACAAGGCTCCATGTGGAGTGTTCCAGTGAACAAGTTGTATACCATCACTTTTGCTATCACTCTTTAGATAGAACAGTCGAGAGCCTGCCCACATTCAAGGAAATAGGAACTAGCCTCTGGTTCTTGATGGAGGGTGGGTGGCAAAGGCATGCTGGGGAACGGTGGAAGACATATATTGCTGTGGGTGGCTGACTTTGGAAAATACAATCTGCCACCCACCATCTTCCAAATCGATCCAGAATGTTACTGTCTTGCCCAGCCACACAGCTTTCTCCCTGCCTCCAAGCATCACGATGTCTCACCTGGATTAATGTGCAGGGTACTGGTGGTTACGTCTCACCTGTGTTATGGGTGGTATGGCTGATCCTGGCTGTGCTGATGCTGACGGTGATCACGATAGGAGCAATGTGAGCTACCTGCCGGGCGGTTGTCACAACACGCACACACAGCGTTGGGGGCAGTATTCCATGTTATGGGCGAACAGTTGGAGCAGACGGGAGCCCAACTACCCCGCTACGTCCCCAGGGCCCCCCAGTAGCAGCAGCTGCCCTCCCAAGCAGCATGACCTGCTGCCTGAGTGTGGTTTTCTGATCAGGGATGTTTGGACCCACTCGAACCAACGCCAGTTACAGGGAGTTTATTTTAAGTGACCAGTCTCCCGTGTTAGTAGGAGTTATGGTACAGGAACAAACAGCTCCAAACTAGGGACGTGACACAACAAAAGTCTGTGTCTACTCACACGTGATCTGCCGGGAGTCCAGATGACTGTTTGTCTCCATCGTCTGTGGCCTGTGTTGGGACAGTCTTTGGAAGCTTTGCAGCAGAGGCAGAGGGAATAAGTCGGTCCAGAGGGTTTCCCACCAGCAGTTAAGTGCTCTGCTCAGCAGTGACATGGATGCCCATTGCCCATTGGCCAGACGAGTAACATGACCCCATCTAACTGCAGGGGTGGGGTGGGACGGTGTAACCCCCGACTTGGAACCTCAGGAGGAGATTAGGCTGAAAGTGGGTGAGGATGGAGTCTCTCGACACCACTGTTTAAAAGTGTAGGTTTTATTATGATTTAGGTATGGCACGGAGGAGGCCCGCCTGCCTCGCAGGGAAGCACCAGGGTGGGTCAGCAAGCAGAAAGGAGAAGGGAAAAGTGGTTTCCATGGGAAGGAACAGACGAGGGTAAGCAGGGTAAGCAGGATTAGGGTTGGCTAGTCTGAATAATCTCCGTGGGCTCCAGGGCATCCGCAGTTGTCTGGTACCTGCCCTGAGGTGATTAGAGCAGGGGGTAGTAACCTGGAGTTGAGCGCTGATGGAGGAAGTCATTGGGTGTGGGCTCTGGATTGGCTGGTTGGCGTTTGGAAAGCACGTTCTCACAAGTGAGCTGTTCAGCGTCTTTGGGAATTGGTCGGCCCTGAGAGGGGCAGGCCCTCCAGGGTCTGCAGGGCCCCAAGATGTCAGAGCACCAGAACACGGAAAATGAAAGGGGAGCTTAATACAACCACGCCCAGGATGGAAGAGGAAAGTCCCAGGAGCTGCGGAAACTATGGACTCCTGGTCTCCGACTCCGTTCATTCTCTATTCTCTGTCGTCTTCAGCTTCCTGCTGGCCCGGTCCTGGGCGTCTGCCTGACGGTCCACCTTCCACTTCTTACTGGCCACACTTACAGCTCCCCAGTTCCAAAGTCTCAGGGGAGGATGCTGACTGGCACGGCTCACCCCCAGCTCTGGCCTGGGTGTGGAATGTCCTGACCCAGTTGGGTCTGGCCAGGGAGGAAGCGTCCCCCGAGTGGCAGAGAACAGTCCCCTCAGAAAAAGCCCTGGCAGCAGGTCCCAGGGACTCACTTGTGTACGGATTCCCACCTCTCCCCGAAGCCCAGCCACTCTCCAGGGAGGCCAAGCCGGTGGAAAAGCAGATGGGTACCTTTCTTTAAAAAGCACTGGTAGCCATGTGTGGCAGGATTCATCAGACATGGGCTCAGAGTCAGCTGGGTTTCTGGAGGGGCCTGGGGTCCTCAGGGCCCGCAGGAGGCAGTCCTTAGTTCTGGGCCGACTCCCCAGGCCCACGATGCACCACCAGGGAAGGGTGCAGAGGGCCAGTGGCTGCACTGTGTGCGTCTCTCCCAGACTGATTATCTCATTTTGCCGGGCCCCATGCTGCCAGAACAGAGCGCTGTTTACGGCCCCCGTGCCCAATCAATCACTTATTCATACAGTTTGAAGATTATAGCTGCTCATTTGCTGCTTCCAGTCCAACTTGTCATGGTGCGTCTCAGGGGAGACATCCAGCTCCTTCTCCATGGCAACAAACTGGGGAGGCTGGAAATCCCCCCAGCCTCTGCTCTTGAGCTCATGTGAACTCCCACCTGAGCCCACCCACTCCCCGTGCAAGCAGGGGAGTCTTCGTCAGTGCCCTGGTGTCTTCCAGCCAAAGCTCACCCTTTTGGGGTGATGAGATTCCATCTATGGGCTGTTTATTGGGAGCCTGTTAGCGTCAACTGCGGCGTCTACTCGCAAGTTTTATTAATCAGGCTGCTGTTTCCAGCCAACTCCAGCTCACAGAGGAAGATGGATAGTGTCAGGGAGGCCAGCTGCCCAGGGGGAAGCTCGCCCCTCCGCCCTCCTCCTCAGGGAGCTGCAGTGCACTTGCTAGGAGGGGAACCAGCTCTCGGTGGGCGGCGTCTCTGCGCGTTGTTGCCGCTCATTTGCTGTGGCTGCTGTAAATCTGCAGGGAGGCGGGCGGGGAACTTTCACCCAAAGGCTCTGCCATCTCAAGGAGCACCCTGTAGCTCTGTGGATAAACAGATTCTTCGCCCAGATGCATGTGAGCCCTAATACTTTTTATCGGTTACCACCAGAACTCGCCTTCAAATCAAGACAGCACGGCGCTGGGCAGGGTTGCAAGTATCCGCCCGGAAGGGGCAGCACGGGCTCCGGGGATGAAAGATGGGACACGTACAGGGCAGAGCCTCGGCCTCCGCCTCGCTCTGCAGCCCCACCCAGCCCTGGAGCAAAGATAAATCTCCCCTGTCTGGCATCTCCTCTGCGGGTCTCCGGGAGCCCCTGCCTGGGCCGACCCCTGTGAATGCCTCCTGGCTCGAAACCCCATTAGCGAGTCAGTGTTTAAGTCCTCTGGCACTTTTTGGAGTGGAAACCCTGTTTGTGGTATTCATTTCATTCTATTCAGAAAACTTCATCGTTTTAGCAAATGCTTCCTGGCGCTGTGAAGTTCATGTTCTAATCTGACTCAAGCCTAGTGCAGGGACTGCTGCGGAGGCAGCTCTGTGACGTACGCAACATCCGATCCGTTCTTAATCACTGTAAATCTGGAATAATCTCTACAAACATACTTTGTTCCTTACAAATATATTTGTGCCAACTTTCTCTAATAAATCTTATGTCAGACTAGCTATTGTCTCTCTTCACACAGCATCTCCCAGCTGAAATATTTAAGCAATATATGAGCAATAATAAAAATCGCTTGCTACAGTCACTTTTGTTTTAGGAAAACAGACTGCAATAGGAAGCAGATTTATTACTTACAGAGGACTCCATTTGGGGCTGTATTTTTCCCCCCCGGTGGATTATTTTCTAGCTTTCAAAAATCATTGAAGAACTCCATGTTTGTCCCTGACTTTATGCAAAAAGGGCAAGACATTACTCTTTCTAATGAGAAGGGATATAAAGCAAACCTAAGAAAGAAAACAAGAAGCCCTTTCTGAGCTGCCCTGCCATTTCCTCTCCCTCCCGTCCCCTGGTGAGGAAGCACAGTGTTCTCACCAGCTTCTTTCAGACTTCTCACCTAATGGGCTTCCCTTCCTGGTGACATCCGCCTTCGTTCTCATCCAAATTTTCTTCCTCCGCTCATGAGCTGATGGTAGGGCTGGGAGAAAGGTATGTTGAAGAGTGGGCACTTTAACAATATGTTTGAGACCAAGAGGGGTGATTAAGGACATTTCCCTCAAGTTCTTTTGTCTGGGAAATCAAAATATACAACTGAGATCATCCTTGGAATATCTTCTCTGCTTTGTCCAAACACTTACTGCATGTGCTAGACTGTGTCCCATCTCTAGGAAGCGGATTCCCACGGAACTGGTGAGCGAATAGGTGGTCAGGGAACTGGCATCCCCCTGAGGGCGGAACAAGTCCAAATCGGGGACCCCTGACCACACCACACCTGGGATGAGAGATGGGAGGAGCATGTACGTGAGCCACAGCCTACCACCTGCAGTGAATTCCACAGCAGAGAGCCCCGTTGCTGTTTTGTGAAGCACTTATCAGTCATTAATGGTCATTAACACGTTCATCGACAGGAAATCCCAGTGGGTGGAGAAGGAAGAGGCTTGGCTGTTTTGTTGTGTAGTGTGAGCCTCGTACAGCTGAAGCATACGGTGAGGTTGGGTGCTGTTCTGCCTCCCATATGCTCCCGGATAGGGGACAATGTCAGCCGCCCAAAGCAGCAGCTACTATGAGTCATGCACTTGGGCATAAAAAATCAGCCGCAAGAATTGGGAATGCATGCACGAGGAGCCTCTCATTAGGACATTGGGGTGGGGAGAGTCACTGCTTATGTAAACGATGGTTTGTGCCAAGAGTTTCTCAGGGGGCATTTGGGTCTAGAAGCTTGTTTTCGGCTAAGGTTCAGCCACATTGAGAATCAGCTGATCGCACCCGACTCTGGGATTGCCTCACCTACACGTCCTCCTCACACGGCTGCTTTTCTGAAACGTTCTGTGTAAACCACGTTGCCTGAGGAAGGTGAGCTCTTTGAAACAGCCTTTTTGTCCCAGGACGAATCACCCCTTTATTAACTCTCCTGGGTATGTTCAGAATTTCCCATATTAGCAAGGCTTCATGAAGGGCCAGCTGTACCTTCCACACACCTGCGCACTGTGGGTTCATATAGGAGAACCAGCGGAAGGGCATAAATGTGTCCTCAATTGGCATCCAAAGGGGCAGCCACTGTACCTTTGAAGGGGGGTAGGAGAAGCAAGTCAGGGCACCCCAGCCAAACCTCAAGAGGCGACGTCTGAACATGGATGGCCCGCCCAGGTGGTGTCAGCTCACAAAGCCGGCGAGAGACTCGGGAAAGACTGGGCTGGTCAGGTCGGAGATCTTGGGGTCCGTTAGAGGCGGAAGCTAAACAGCTTCTAAGCAGAGCTGGAGGCAGTCTCAGAGGCCCTAGCTCCCTCCATCTGATAGAGGGTGCAGATGGCTGGGCTCAGAAGCCAAGAGAATGGGACCTAAGGGCACCCCTGCAACGCTGACGTGCAGCTGAAGACATTGCTGGATGGCAGGGGACTGGGGTCCCACAGCAGAAGAGAAGCCCCAGGGATTCGTGCTACAGGCCTTCCCGGCCGCCAGCCACCAGAGAATTGGGGCTGAGGAGCACGCTCTTCATCCCACGTCACGATCTAAGGTCTCCTGGAAAAGCCACCAGAAAGAACTTCTGGTGTCGCATTCGTCCCCTGCAGCCATGCCTGGAAGGAGGGCTTGCCATGGCGTGACCCCAGCAAGTGCACTGGAATTTGGGGGTCAGGGGCTGGCTCGCCTACACTGGCGTCTATGGCGGGGTCTCCCCCTGAGGCCCTGCCTGACTACCCTCCCTTTTACTCCCGAAGAGTCTGGAAATCTCAGGGTCGGGGTGGAGCTGGGGACAGAAGGGGCCAGAGCCTCCTTGGAGGGCCGGTAGGGAGACCAGCTGAGGGTCTCCTCAGTCAGGGGGCCTCCTGTCTGCAGGAGAACGGCGCCAGCAAGGAGGGGCGGGGGGAGAGGTCTGGCCCGCAGCAGGCAATACGGCTGTATGTGGCCCGCAGAGAACGGAAGAGCAATAAGGAAACCAAAGAAAAGTCCCTCCTGCTCCTTATCATCGTGTGTAGACACTGCTCTCCAACGTCAGTGATAAAACATGCTGTCCTGCCGGGGGTGAGGGCTCATCCTGCCCCTGGCACGTCACCGAGTGCAGGGACGTCGCATTCCGAGCACGTGTGCTCTCCACTTGTCCGCCATCGCCCACGACAGGAGGTGCGGCTGAACATGGCCTCCCGATGAAGCTCTCCAAGGACCTGCTTCCACGGGCGCCGTCCCTGCCCTTGGGAATGAGGCCAGTCCCCCTGGAGGTCCCCGGGGTCCTGGGCCCCCTGCAACAGCCCCTGGACGCTGCATGGGCCCCGTGTCGGGCTCTCGGCGTTTCCAGCAATGTTCTCTGTGCACAAGCGTTCCCTGCCTCGGGCACCTCTGAGGAGCGGGTCCACGGGCAGCCTGTGCGGGTTGGGCTCCGACGCAGATTAATGGCCCACGGTTGCCCGCATGATTATGTCTAATAGGCTGATCTGAGAAATAAGCTATTAATCGCTGTCACATACTGAGCTCACATCATCTCAGTGCGGCAGGGAACCCAGCGTCTGCCACTCGGCATGCTCTGGAATGTTCCTGGGGAAGGGCTGGAAACAGGCTGCTCTGTGCTGCCGTCCTCCATGGTTTCGGGATGGGGGAGGGCCCAGGGCTTGCCCTGCTTTTTGCGACTCCCTCTCTTTTCTTCATTTTCCTGTTTACTTTTCTCCGAGTCATTCTGGTGCCACAGCCAGGGTTCTGTGAAGGGTTTAGGGTCAGAGAGACCGAGTTCTGGCTAGACACCCTTGCTAGCGCTGGGGTCTTCCCCACGGTACCACCTTCAGGGTGCCTCAGTTTCCCATCAGGAAATGGGTTAACAGTCCCTCTACTCCAGGATACTTGTGAGACATACTGCAGGTGCTTCATACATGGGTCCTGCCCCAGGCACTCTCCCTCCATCATTGCCAGCCATGGGGGCATGTTGCCTCCTCCCCTGCCCCCACTCGGTGGTGTAGCTTGTCTCCCTGACAGTGAGCTCATGAGAGCAAATGGTGGGCTCTTGTTCACGCCTTTCTTCCTCCTTGCCCTCATCACTAAGATGCTTGTCCAGCACTTCTTTGTCCTTAGAAAAATGTGTTTAAGTTCCAGGCACACAGGGGTGTAATTATGGGGGTCTGAAATCTAAGACTCTGCCTGCCATAACTATGGGTTCACTGGACAGGTCTGCCTACCCATAGGGGCCAATGTCAACTGTTCAGCTGAGCAGAAGAGCCAGAGAGATGCTTATGGTCAATAGTAGAGAAGCAAGGGTAAGAGTTCAGGGATGTGGCTGAAGTGTCAGGGGATGGGAGGACAGGCTAGTCTGGGGACCTGAGAGTCCTGTGAACTCTGAGCATCCATTACAGGGGCCCTCTGATCTCACCACGAAAGCACTCATTCTGTCTCTCCTCTGTTCCTTACTGCCTTCCGGAAGGGCTAATGATGCTAGAATTAGTCCTTCTATCCTTCTATTCTCTCTACCTCCAACCATCCACGCATCCATTTATGCATCCCTCCATCCATTTGTCCATCTATCCATCCATCCTTTTTGTGGCCTCTCTCTGTGCCAAGCACTAGGCAGAGGTGAAAACAGCATGCTCCATTCCTCATCATCTAGAGAGAAGTACAAAAGCCATCAACCACGGGCGCCTGGGTGGCTCAGTGGGTTAAAGCCTCTGCTTTCGACTCAGGTCATGATCTCAGCGTCCTGGGATCGAGGCCCACATCGGGCTCTCTGCTCAGCAGGGAGCCTGCTTCCTCCTCTCCCTGTCTCTCTGCCTTGCCTCTCTGCCTACTTGTAATCTCTCTCTCTGTGTCAAATAAATAAATAAAATCTTAAAAAAAAAAAGCCATCAACCAACCGTGGTAAGTGCTATGAAATCACAAAGGAGGGAATAATTTACTTCTCCTGGAGGAACTGCAGGCAACCTCCAGCAGTGAACCTTGGAGGACCTGCCCAGGCTTATCCAGAAGAGGAAGGAGAGTGAGAAGTGTGGACAGAGGAAAGCAAGTAGCTTGATGCTGGGCGGTGGACAGCACAGCTGGAGTTGATAGGAAGGAGCCCTGCACTGAGTCAGGAGGATAGGCCCCGATGAGGAAGGGCGTGGATCCAGGACAGCCAGGACCACTAAAGCTTCTGAGCAATTGTCGGACAATGAGTGCTCTCCACCTCTTCTTTGGAAATCCATCTTTCTTTTGGCTACCTATCCATCCTGTGAATATCCATCTATCCTACGTCTATCCATCCATCTATGGCTATTCTATCTGTGTCTACCTGTTTTTCCTGTGGCTATCCATTCTTCTTATCGTATTTATCCATCCTAGAGCTACCCTATAGCTATTCTACCCATCCTATGGCTATCCATCCATCATCTATACATGGTGGATGAGAGGCAGAGGCAGATATCAGGATGACGTTGATGGCGCGGCCTTATTGAGGCTGGTGCTCTATGAGGTAGACCGGGAGAAATCAGGGACACGTGAGTGGATCCACATATTTGACTCGGTACCCACAGACCTCAGGACCTTGTTCACGAAGGAGCCATGCCCTGAGAGACTGCTTTAGTCATGCGGGGTTGGTAGCAGGCCCCAGCCTCTCCCATGAGGCCGACTGTGTTCTGTTTCAGCAGCCCAACCCACACTGACTCAGGGAGCAGCCCCTTCTGTTGAAGGCTGCGGGAAATGCCTGAGTGCTGCCCACCGAGGCCTTAAAGGTGCTCATGTCTCAGGCCCAGGCAGCTTTAGGGAGAGCCAGCAGAGCGGCAATGACAGCTCATGTTTACCGAGGCATCTTAGTGCTTCACACAGGTGTGTGGGAGATGTCCAACGAGGCAGTCACTGTCATAGCCCCCACTTTACAGATGAGAACATGACACACAGAGAGGTTAAGTAAACTTCCCAAAGTCGCACAGCTGGCAAGGGACACATGGGAACCTAGGGGGCCAGTTCCAGAAACTCCATCCTACCTGCTATGTTATTCTGACGCCAAATCCTCTTTAAAGTAAACAAATCGGCCTTATCTCCAGACTTGCACCTTTGCTGAGATCTCCAGCATGTCCCACACACGTGCCCATGACAAACGTGGTCTTGCCTCTTCCTTTGTCTCTACCTCTTGGACAAGCACACATGCCGCCTCTAAGCCGAAAACACAATTGACGTGGATCCCATGCTCTAAAGCAGGTTTTCTGGCTTATCCGAGAAGCCGAGTAACAGAAGGAGAAATTGAGGGTGAGTGCTAGTGGCCAGCCCAGTGCGGCTGGAAGGGGGCTGTCCCTGGCTGGGGCCTCAGACTTGGGCATAGCAGCCATTCTTCTGGAGCCCAGGCGCCTACGCCTTCCTCGCACTGTAGGCTGGCACAGTGGCAGGGAGTTGTTATTGATTCTAATCGGCCATTTGTTATGGGAAAGTGAAGGTGCTGGCGTTTGGCGAGCTGCACGCTGTGTGTTTATTCAATTCAGAACCTACACAAAGACATTCTTGGTTCAGGAAGGCTGCAGGCTGAATTTCTCCCTGTTGTTCTCTCCTCCCTGACCAGGTGTCACTGCTGAAGAAGCTCGTAGTCCCTGGATGCCCCTGGCTGGGGCTGTGTTACACTCAGATGGAGACTGACCTCAGAGGCTGATGTCCATCTGAGGGGCCCAGGAATTGTCTTTGCAGGAGATGGAGGGTTCTCAATGAGTGGGTCCCCTTACCCAATGACACTGACGTCAAGGGTGTGGTGGGAAGTTTCCTAGATGCTTCTAAGATGACTGAAGAAAGGAAATGAGTGGTACATGATATGTGTCCTTGATGTGGGCGTGGGGACACTTCCCAGCCCCGGAGCTAATGATAGTCATTGTGGCAATGGGATTCCCTACTAGTTCCCCATTCGCAAAGTTCTTCAACTTTCACTTGGTCCTTCTGGCACATACTGGCAGCATGTTGAGTTGTCAATGAACTCTGGCCTCTCTTTCTCTGTCCTACAGTTCTTCTGTGCCCCCAGTCAACTACCCTCCCATGCTCTCGGCAACCATTCAACCTGCTGTGCACACATTGGACTCCAACCTGCCAGCTTTATCCCAAAGATTACTTTACCCTCATTTACAGACAAAAAACAATTGAAGTCATTGGGCTGGAGCAGATTAGTAGAGACCAAGTGTGATGGGCAGAACTCTAAGATGAGCCCCAAGACTCCCATCCCTGGTATAGGTATTATCCCTTGGGCTATGACTATGGGGGTTATGTTACATGCATACAGTTGGTTTTAAAGGGACATTACTCTGGTGGGCCTGACATAATCAGGTGAGCCCTTAAAAGGGATGAGGCTCTTCAAGGCATGAGAGGGAGACAATGAGAGGGTCTCCACTGCTTGTACAATAGAGGGGCCACATGGCAGGGGACTGTGGGACTGTGGGTGGGCTCCAGGAAGTGGTTGATAGCCAGCAAGGACACAGGTCCTCAGTCTTCCATCCATGAGGAGCTTAATCCTGCCAACAACCTGAATGAGTTTGGAAGTGGATTCTTCCCCAGAGCCTCAGCTGGGAGCACAACTGAACAACACCATGAGTGTGACACTCTGAGAAGAACACCCAGCCATGCCCTTGGCGCCTGGACTTCTGACCTACACAACTATGAGCTGATAAATGGATGTTGTTTTAGGCAGCTGAGTTGTGGCAATTTGTGACACAGCACAGATGATTGATACATCAGGATAATGCCAGTGTAGTTAGAGAGAGCCCCTGCTGGCCCCATGTAGACTTGGTGTCCCCAAAAGTAGGAAAAGTAGAGGGTGTTTCCAGATGAGATTAGCATCTGAATTGGTGGACTTGGTGAAGAACGTGATCCTCCCCAGTGCAGGAGGGCAATCTGCTGAGGGTGGAACCAGAGGTGGAGGAAGAGGGAATTCACCCCTTCTGCCTGATTGCTCGAGCTGAGACATTGGTCTCCTGCTCTTGGACTGAGACTTACACCTTCAGTCCCCATGTTCTCAGGCTCTCAGACTCGGAGTGCACTCCATCGCTGGCTCTTTGGGGTTTCCAGCCAGCAGACAGCCAACTGTGGGACTCGTCAGCCTCCATAAGCACCTGAGCCAGTCCTCATAATCTATCTGTCTATCTATCTATCTATCTATCTATCTATCTATCTATCTATCTATCATCTATCTATCTATCAATCTATCTATCTATCTATCTATCCATTTATCATCTCTTTATCTGTCTGCCTGTGGTCTGTCATCTACCATCTCTTTCTATGTATCTATGATCTATCCATCCATATCTACCTAGCTATTATCTATCTATCTATCTATCTATCTATCTATCTATCCATCCATCCACCTATCTACTTATCTATCTATCCATCTATGTAGCTATCCCTTACTGGTCAATAATCACCCAGATGGTACTAAGCCCGACCATTCTGTTCTGAAACCACGTTCTTCACTTGGTTTTCAGAACAAGACTTCTCCTGGGTGTTGTCCCTTCTGTGGTTCTCCCACTCTTCCCTTTTAGGATGGACTCCTTCCTACTGCCCACCTTTTCTGGCCTTGCCTCTATGACCCCCTTTGCTGGCCCCTCCTGATCAAAGTGACCTGTTACGACTGGGGTGTACCAACACTCAGACATGGCACTCTCCTCCTGTTTGTGTATATACACTCTTGTGATGGTTTTGTTGGCTTGAAGTAGCACATACATGCTGATGACTTCCAAAGCCATGTCTCCAGCTGGGCTCCTCAGAGCCATCTAACTCCTGACTCCTCGTGCCCCCTTGGATGTCCGTCTGAAATCTGACACATCTCAAGCTGAGCCCCTGTCCTCCTCTCTGTCTCTACGGGCCCTTTCCCTTTGCACTACCACTCACCTCTGCCCTCCCACGTTCTCAGGCCGATGAGCTTTTCCCAGGCACCGCACACGCTCAAACATGCTCTCCTTCTGAAAGAGGTCCGGCTGTGTCTTTCGTGATGCTGGGCTCCCCTTCCCTGCCTTCTTTGCAGGCCCATTCCCCCCTTCCAAAAACTAAATATGGGAATCCCTCAGGGTTTGCTTGTTTCTTCTTCACCCTATACTTTCCCTCCAGACAATCTCACCCCACTCATACCCTCAACCCATACAATATCCCTTCTGGACCTCAGACTTGTCTGGGGGGCTGCTTCTTTGGATCATCTCCTCAGGTATTTCCAAGTCACCTCGACATGTGCCACCTCACCGGGGATGGTTCCCTCAGGCCCTCACCTCTTGCAGCTCTCCTTCCCCTGGAAACCGCACCACAAGGACGCATGGGAGACATTCTTGAGAACTTTCATCCCTCGGTTCCTCTCTTCAGCTGACGCTCAAGCCCTATTGTTTCTACCTTCTAAATATCTCCATAATCTCTCCTTCTTCTCCGCCTGAGCTGGCACCTCGTACCTCGTGCTGGCCCCTGCGTGGACACCTACCTGGGGGCCTTCTCCTCACATCCTCCCCCTCCATGTTTCCATCCAGCTGAAACCAGTAAGGTCTCTTCTCTAGCTCTGATCTCATGAGCCCCAGCCCATATCTCTTCAACAATGTGTTATGGTGAGGGCAGAGTCCTGTACCGTGCCCCACCTCAGTGCCCCTGTGAACCCTGCTCTTCCCACCCCATCCCACATGCCAGACACACACACACACACACACACACACACACACACACACACACACACACACAGGCCCTGTGCTCACCATCTCACCTCCTTGGACCTTCCTACATGCTGTTCATCAGGCTTCATCTGCTTCTTCCCTCCTCTGCCTAAGTCATGCTTCCCACTCCTGCCCCTTCCTCAAGGAAGCTGTATTATTTGTCTCTTGGGGCTGCTGGAGCAAAGGTCCACAATCTGGGCTCTTAAACAACAGAGCCCAGCCCTGTCTCCCAGCCCTGGAGGCTGCAAGTCTGAGCTCAGGGTGTTGTAGGCAGGTTCCTTCTGGGGCCCGTGAAGAAGAGTCTGCTCTGGGCCTGTGTGCTAGCTCCTGGTGGCGCAGTGTGCTGCTCCGTGGCTTTAAAGGGGCACCATCGGATCTTTGCCATCATCTCAAGGTGCTCTGTGTGTGTCTGTGTGCAAATTTCCTCTTTTTAAAAGGACTGCAGTCCTGGCAGATGAGGCCCAGCCTGCTCCAGTAGGACCCCTTCCTTCCTTTCCTAACTACATCTGCACCAACCCTATTTTCAAATAAGGTTACATTCGGAGGTACTGGGGGTCGGGACTCCAACTCGTGGGGCTGGCGAGGTGGGAGGGCGCAGTTCCCCCCAAGCTGGGAGCTGGCCCCTAACCTCTCTGTAGGGTCTGAGGCCCCTGCAGGAGCGCCCCCCGCACCGTCTCCCAGCTGGTGCGCTTGTGCCTTCATGTTGTCATGACACGTTGGTTGGTGCAGTTCCTTGTTTCATCTCTCTCTCTGTCTCATCTCCTTTCCAACTGGAGCTGTGTCTATTTTTGCTAGCTATTGTATCCCTGTCACATCATAATAGCTCACTAAAGTTTCTTTTTTTAAAATAAAAGTAGTCATCTGCAGCCGGAATTCAATACCCTGTACTCTCATCCCTTGAAGTGTATGCATCCCTGGGTAGTGAGCCACGTGTCAGCGGTTTGGATTCGGGAGAGAAGAATGCTGTGCTTTTCCTAAATAGTTTTAGAGCAGGACAGGGCTCCAACCCAAGACCAGCAACTAATAATAAAACAAAAACAACAACTCCTGCAGAAAACACAAGATGAAGAAGCTCTTCTCCTTCTCAGACCACCTAATGGGTCCCACTGAGCTACTTGGAAATTGCAGGAATCAAAAGTGTATGAGCAGCAGGTGTGGGCTTCTCCCACAGGGAGACCCTCCGTCCAAGGCTGGTTCCTTTAGGAATGGCCACCTCCACGGCCGCACAGTGGCCTCGCCGGCAAGCCCCGTGCACAGCTGGGGGCCAACCCTTAGATGTGGATTTGTTGCCGCCCACCTGGTCACGCCCATTCATCACGAAGGAAGCAAAAATAAAAACTGCAGTGAGAGAGTTAGTAGTGGTGTTGGCTCAGCTGTCAAGTGCTTGCTTTGTGTGCTGTGTCTCTGTTGCTAATAACAGCCCAGGATGCAGGTACACAAGTGTCCAAAGCTGAGGAACTGAAGCACGGGTAAGCTGAGCCCGAAGCAGAGCGGGAACTTGTACCTGGGTTGTATTCTCAGTAGACTGTGCTCTAGGCTATGATGTGGCCTCTCTCACCATCTAGTCTGTCTCTGAGCTTCGGTCTGGCTTTCCCAGGGAGCCAGCCAGCATCACGTCTGATGCACGGTAAGCCCAACAGCCCACAGGACCAGTCCTTGCTTTAACAATTGATTCTTGAGCTCCTTCGAGCACTACGCACTGTTTTGGGGTCTGGAAAACAGCCATTAGCAAACCCCACATCCCCATTTCCGCAGAGTGACTTTGTAGCAGAATTTGGGCAAGGGGTCCACCACAGAAGCAGATAATACGAGGGCTTCAGCTGGTGATGTGCGCCGTGGGAAAAAGTGAAACCAGGCGGGGATCGGAAGAGGTTTGGGGGAAACGGTCAATTTTAAGCAGAGTGATGGGGGAAGGCTTCACCGAGCAGAACGGCAGGAGGTGAAGGCGAGCTCGTGGCTCTGGGTAGACTAGGGTTTCCGCAGGGGGAACACCGGTGCAAAGGTCCTGCACCGGGAACGTGCCCGCAGTTGTGGGGAGCCCCGTGTGGTAGATGCAGTAGCAGGAGAAGGTGGAGGAACGGGGGCAGGACCAGCCGGTCATTTAGGACTTCGGCTTCAGCTGAGAGAGATGAGAAGCATCTGGATGGTTTCGGGCAGAGAGGCAGCATGCCCGTCCTCACGTCCGCCCTCCTCTGACCTGCGGAGCGCTGTGCCTGGGTCCCTCCTCCAGCACTTACCACTTACCACTTGTGAATTATTCATGCTCGTCTAATAGCTCCCCTTAGAGCGTCCGGGCTCCGGGAGGAGAGATTGATGTCTGATTCGTTTTGCGTACCCACCATGCCCAGGGGTGTGCTGTGAGGCGGCAGCGCTCGAGCGGTGCTGAGGAATGTGCAGTTTGGAGAGCATCAAGGAGGAACCTTCCGGAGCCCCTGTCGTCCTCCAGTCGTTCTGTCTGGTTGCATTCTGGAGAAGCCAGAAGTTGAGTCCTTCTGTCGTTTTGCAGGAGTGGAGGTTAAGAATCGCATCGACGACATTGTGCCACGGTCCCTAAGAGAGAGAGTTTGCATCCCCTCAGCCCACGCAAGACAGAAAGTGGACCAGTGGTGACCAGATGTCTTGTGGAGACCTGTCCAGTCCTGTCCAGCCTGGGAGGGCTTCTGACCTGGCCTGAGTCGTGCAGTCACCTCGGCGACGGGACACAGTGTGCTTCAGCAGTCTCGGGGAAACAGAGTCAGGCACTGAGCACTGGCTGTGTTCCTAAGAAACATTCACGTCTATGATCATGAACAAATCAGCCGGCACACACACACACACACACACACACACACACACGCACGCACAGATGCACCCAACTTCCACGGAGAAATGATGTCAGTGAAGGAAAGGAGAAGGACAGAAAGCCTGACCACGGGGAACGCTCCTTGAGGATTTTCCAGAACAGAGGTGAAGGGGCTCAAGGCTCCCTCGCAGGTTGGGAGAAGCTGGGCTCGAGTGAGAGCATCTTTGAGGCTTTTCTTGTGAAGCTGGTTAAAACATAAACTGGCTGTCCCTTCTTCAGAGTCTTTTGGACCCGCGGTGCTCCAGTGAGGCGGATTAGAGCCTTCAGTTTGCGTTTGAATTAATCTCTTAATTGTATAGTCCCGACAATACTCTGGCTCTCCTGCTGGAACACGGGGTGGGAGTGCATGCTTCGGTGGATGAGGACCCAGACCTGCTGGCAGGGGGAGGATGGGCTGTGGCCGGAGGCGGGGCCGGGCTGGTGGCCCCAGGGTCATGGGGGAAGCCTACGGGACTGTAGGAGAGGTGGGAGTCTGGCAAGAATGCAACCTGGCGGGAATGAGGTGCAGCCAAGTGGTTCCCCAGGGTCAGAAGGGAAGCCAGGATCTCTTGAAAGAGATGTTTTCATGGAAGCAGGCTGGGTCTGTTCGTTTGGGAAGCGGGGAACTCCTGTTCTGCCCAGCAGGAGCCCGGCGACCCTGGCACTTGTTTCCTGGGAGGGACGTAGCAGAGAGGGAGAAGCTGCAAGGGGCGGTGCTCTGGGCAGTGTCCCTTGCCGCCTCTGAGTTGCTCGGAGGACCCCAAGTCTTGGTCAGGGGACATGGAAGGGACAGGAAGGTCCTTCACAGTGGAGCCGAAGAGGGCGCACACTTGGGCTTCCGCACACCCTGGTTCTTGTTGGTGCTAAATGACATTACGTGGGTCAGTCCATCACCTGCAGGAGGGACACACACAGTGGGAATCGTGGGCATTGATGTGAAGGTTCTCATTCTTCCTGCTCCCTTTCTGCCACCAAAAATCTGTCCAAAGATGTTTGCTTTGTGTTTCCCCTTTTCCATCATAAATACGTTCAGAATAGGTCAGAGAGCCCCTTGCAAAGCTGCAGACACCCTTCAAATGCTCTTGAGTTAGTCAGCAGCAGCTGGAGCAATGGTGGCACCACTCTCGGGGACACCAGACGCCCGCCCCCGGGGCACAGCATCAAATCTCTGGGCTCTTCGAAGCTACGGGGTCTGCCCTTGCCTGGGGTCCTCGCTTGGATGTGTGTAGAACCCCAGGGACTCTGAGCCCAGCACTTGCTAAGCACTGGTGTCCATCTTCAGGCTCCCTCCTGCCCCTGGATGAAGGTGGGACACCAATGCTGGTGCCCATCCCCCCACCCCCCGCCAGGGTGCACGTGGTCGGGTGCTGTCCTCACCTCTCCCGCCCGGCTGCAATTTCCTGGACGAAGCCCCTTCCACACATGGTATCAGCTGCCGTTTGTCCCTTAGCATGCTTCCCACAGCGAAGGACAAGATGGGCAAAACTCCTGCCCTCACCCCGAACGCTCGCTCCTGGGGAGGGGGAGGGGTAAGCCGCTGAATCCTGAGATCCGACAGCAGAGGGTACTTGTGTGGGCTCTACCCTGCCTGAATAACTAGACGGAGACGGCAGAGGGTGCTTCTGTATTCTGTGAATTACATAAGTAACTACATACAGCATTAATAATGTAACATTATGTGTCTATATACTTAGGCGCACGTAAGTGCATTCTATGTAATATAATATTATTGTATAAATTCTATGACCCGGTACCATGGAGTCGCCAGAGGTGGTGATGGAGTGTGGGACATGGTTACAATGTTTCATCAGATGATAAGCCAGGTGCAGTGTTACCTGTTTTCTCGCTTTGTTTGAATGGTTCTTAAATAGTGTGGTCGTTTGGGCCAAGACTCGGGGAAACACGAGTGCCCTGGTGTTCCCACCCAGGACCTGACATGTGGGCAAGTGACTCATCTGTGTCCTCGTTTCCTTATTTGTAAAATGGGCACATGGTTCCCGGAGGGAAGGGTGGGCCTGCCTCAAGCAGGTGTGGCGGCAGCCAGGGAGTGTGCTGTGCGAGCCTCCCTCCTTCGCTCCCTGCCACCCCCACGGCCTGCCAGCACCTCCATGACTCTTCCCTAGCGTGGTCACCACACCCCTCCCTGCTCATCGTCGTCAAGTGAGCAGGCCCAGCGCCTTCCCTGGCCGTGCAGTGGTGATGGGAGGCAGGCTGGCCGAAGGTCACAGGTGGCCCACTCCAGCAGGGAAACAAAAAATGATAGGCTCCGGGTAAGGTGGGGTCTCCGACACCCGCTCTGCTGAGGACACAGACGTGTTTCACAGGGAAGCAGGGAGATCAGAGAAGAGCCCTGAAGCCCCAGGACCACCGCCCACCATGAGCTGGCAGGAACCCCGTCGACAGCCTCAGGGCCGCAGGACCCCCTCCCTGGCTCTGCCAAAAAGCAGCCTCCATCAGAGACGGAGTCCCGTGTCCCCTGGAGGCAGAGGCGGGTGGGCTCTGGTGCCTCAGGGGTGTCAGCCAGGGGGCGGGCAGCGGGGTGACCCCCTTGAAAGGGGGGCATGCCTGACATACGTCCCCACTCTGGTCTGCAAGGTGATGAGGAGGGGTTGTCCCCCAACGTGAGCATCTGGGGTGGGCGCTCCTGCCCCAGGCCTGGGGAGGGGGTCACAGGTCATTAGAACAAAGCCTGTCAGTCCCGGTCAGGGTTCCCATGGGGGCTGCGTGGCTGGGCCGTCAGGGCTCTGGACCCCCTGGGATTGCAAAACCAAGTGAACTCCCTGGTGGGAAGGCCCCGGTGCAGTGTGGCCTTGAGGGGAGACGGACAGACAGTCCAACGCAGTGCAGAGGGCCTCAGGCTGAGGGACTTGGCAAGTTAGCCCCTTGGCAGCCCCCTGCGCTGTCTGTGCAGCGGACGTGGGGTGACTGGGCTCCCAGACCTGCTGTGCACGCAGAGGCAACCGCGCGCTGCACCTGCTGCTGGGGGGAGGGGCAGGGCTCAGTAAAGGCTTACAGCTTGTGTCTGGGGGCTTCGGTGACGTAGACGCTGAGGGAGCCCTAACGTGCCTGCAGGAAACCAGATATCTGACTGCTCCTGGGGTCTGCGTGCACGAGAAGACGGGAGAGGTGCCCACTCCCGGGAAGGGCAGGCAGGGGTGAGTCCGTCAGGGCTCTTCGCAGCTAGCAGGGTGTGTGTGGCGGGGGAGGGAGAGAGAGAGAGAGAGGGGTAAGGATTGGCTCACATGATTGCAGGACAGGCGGGTCCAGATCCCGAAATCCTCAGGGCAGGCCGGCCAGACATCGGAAGGATGGCGGCCGGTCCAGTCTGAGAGCCAACCACAGGCAGAGCCCCTTCCTCCAGGGGGACCTCCGTCTTTCTCTTAAGGCCTGAAACAGACTGAGGAAGGCCCACACCCAGGGTGGAGGGAGATTCCCTTCATGTGGTCTCTACCGAGTCAAATGTTAATGGTGCCGCACACACACACACACACACACACACACGCACACACACACATACACACACACACACATCTTCGCAGTGACATCTGGACAATCTTTGATCCAAACTGGGTACAGCGGCCTCGCCAAGTTGACATAGGAAACGTACCGTCTCCTCGGTGGGGGGTTCTGGCCTAGAAGCCCAGTGGCCGCAGGCCTGAGCTGAGCGAGCACAGTGGGTGGACGGCCCCCTTCTCAGAGGGCCAGAGGGAGAGCCCCCTGCATTTCCTAGGACCTGGCCAGCACCCAGGCCCCAAAGGGAGGTAGAAACTGACTGCAGGGGGAGGCTTGGACACAGGATGAGCCAGCCTGTGTGCAGCCCAGGTCTTGGGGGGCAGCCCTCCGCAGTGGGACCCCACCTCACTTAACGCCACCAGGCTAGCCCAGGTCACCAGGGTGCTGTCTACCCATAGGAGGCAAAAGCAGGTCCATGGAGAGAGAAGGGGCTGGCGGGCTGAGTGAGAGCATGGAAAACTGGGGACTTCACACCTGGGAAACCACCCCCCACCCGTGCACACCACCCCCCTCCTCCCAGAATTGCCTGCGGGTCTCCCTTTGCGCGTCCACAGAGGACCTGGGATTAGCTGCCCAGGCGCAGGGCTCTGTGGCTGCCTTACCTGACGGTCTGGGGCCGCAGCAGGGCCCTCCGGGGAGAGCCCCCGGGCTTGCTGGCCTCGGAAGGGCACCAAGGATGCCCCGGTGGGGCCAAGAGCCAGGCAGCGGACCCAGCGAGGTCTCCAGAGAGGGTCCCCCGGCAGGGCTACCAAGAACAGGGCTCTGTCAATCTGGACAATCTTCTCTTGAACTTAATCTTTTATTATGCTCCTTTTTGTACAACTCGGGCTTGTGCCCATGACCGCGACCCCATCGCCCACCCCGGGTCCCCTCGGCGGTGTGGCGTGTTCTCGGGCTGCTTCCTCTGTGTCACGCTGCTCGGGGCTGACAGCTCGCATGTCCCTCCCCCCTCGGGGCTCTGTGCTCCTCCAAGAGCGCTCGCTCCCCTCCTCTCCTGACCCAGCGGATACCCGCACCATTCCCTGCCTCCAACCAAGGAGCACCGGCCCGCCTGTCCCGGCCCAGCTCCCCGCGCACGTGGGGGCTCCCTGCGGCCCATCGAGCACACGTCAATCCGGTGGGTTCCGCATCTGGGACAAACATCCAGGACAAAACTAGGACAGAAACATGTCGAGCAGTGGGCGTCCCTGCACCTAAAATCTGAGAGCCCCGCCCCTGGGCCACCAACCATACCTTTGCCGACGACCCCCAGCACTTAAACGGCATCAGGGCCACACAGCAGGTGCTCAGTCCTTGTTTGGGTGGAGGCGATCGAGAGGCCTGGGCTGACTTGGGCGCCTGGCGCTGGGTCTGTCGCTCGCACTGTTTGTCCCTCCCTGACCCAGCAGCGGAGCGGCGGTCGGGGGTCACGTGGAGTCTGATTGCGGGACAGCTCTGACCGGAGACGCTGAGCTGGCGTGGAGCACCAGCCGCCCCCGGTGGGCAGCCAGGGCACAAGGGCCGCAGTGAGTCCAGGGGCTGTGCCCACGGACGCTCTCTGCTGCCGTTGGGCTCTCGGGGTCGCCCGGCCCAATTCCCCACACCCTCGCCGGGCGCCGCATGGCATTGGGAAGCCCCTGCGGGCTTGTCGCTGTCATCACGGACATTCTTCCTCTTGCGTTCTGGTACTCTCCCCTGGTCCCACCCGGCCATTCCTTCATTAAATTCCATGTTCCCCATATCCCTCCAATGCAATTATCTACCACTTCGTAGCTCCCTGGTCTTGGATCCATTTGCATGGAAAAATATAGGGAAGGGTATGCTGCCTTAATTAATTTCTCTTGGCTGGGTTTCCATTCTCATTTCATCCTTGGAAATACAAACCTGAAATGGGGCCCAGTGCATCTGCTGGGCCCCCTGCTCGGGTCACCGATCTTTCCCTGAGCTGTTTGCGTGTCACCTCCGGATGGAGGCACTGTGTCTGCTGGTTTGCTGATGCCTGTTCCTTGATCCGTGGCATTGGCCCTCGCCTTGGCCCCCGATGCCTGAGGCTGGCCTGGGTGGAGGGCATGGGGCTCCTAGTCATGTACATGGTCCCCTTGCTGGGGGCTACGAGCTCAGAGCTACGGTGGATCTCTTGTCGGCAAGACAGGCACCCAGGAGTGACAGACCGGTCACAGCTGCCTGTCTCAGCTGTGCTGCAACGTCCCTGTGGGGCGAAGGAATGGGGCTGGTGCCGGGAACGGGAAGGGGCATGGAGATGCATCTGTGGATTGGAGGGGGAGGGGCCAGGCTGTCTCCCTCGCAGAGGGCGAGGCGGAGATGCAGCCAGGGAAGGAGTGACCAGAGGCTCAGAGCGGGTCCTTGTGCGCTGCTCTGATGTGTTTCCTGCAGGGTTGACCCCTGGAGCCGTTCCCATAGCCCAGGAGGGAGCGGGACCACCCCTTTCCAAAGAAGCAAGAACTCTGGGTTTGATGAGCTTGTGGCAGGAGGTGAAAGAAATCAGCTCTGAACCCAGCACTGCTGACCCTGAGCCCAAGCAGGAACGGCCTCGCCTGAGCATCAAACTTGTTCAGAAAAATGCGGGGTCCCCGGCCCTCAGAACCCATTGAGTGTGTGGACAAAGAGAGGAGAACAGGTGTGCTCACACACTCAGCCGAGGAGGCTGCTTTAGGTGTGCAAACCCACAGATGCCCACTGCCCACAGGCGAGGGACTCGGGCAGTGCTGGCCGCTGAGCCCCGTGTGCTGAGTGGCCAACGGGACTTCAGGTCTATCTGCGAGAGCTGGAGGAGGCTTCCCTGGAGAAACTCAGTGACTCTGTAACAAGATCATCATTCTCTCCTAATTGGCTTCATCAATCGGTATTTTTCTCTACTAGGGTTCCCAAACATGGTCCCCTGCACGCAGGTACCCCCAATACTCTTCCCCCCACTCTGTCCCTCCCACCTTTATGTCCTTCCCAGTCTGGGGCTGGGCATTCACACCTGGGTTTCCCTTGGGTCAGGTTCTTGGCAAGGAGAGGGAATATGCCACCTCTTTCCCAAGAGCGTGTGCTCCAGTATAACCTGAAGACACAAAATGGAATAAAAATGGGTTTCTGACCCCGGGGAGCATGCCGTAGAGCTTTGAGGGAAAAAAAAGAGAGAGCACTTAGAAGAAGCTGCTTGGGTGTGAGTTGTGAACATGCACACACATGCACTGAGTGCGGGACAAGCAGACTCCCTGGAGTCCAACGGACTGCAGAGGTCAGGAGACCCATCTCCCACCTGCATTTAAGGTCAGCATGGTGTGAAGGGGAATATGGAACTGGGGAGAGAGGAAACAGTGTCTCCCCAAGGGTCAGGAGGCAGAAATCTCGTGCTGACGGTTCCGAAGAATTATCACATAAACAATCGAACATGAGATGGACTCAGAACCCTGACAGCCACAGGGGTAGGATCAAGGACCACCTCAGTTTCTCTTCGAGGATGCTCCTTCGTAGAAGTTTAGGGAGCCCCGCACCACCCCTGGCGCAGCCCCACCCCCATGCCGGGACCTGTAAGTAATTCCATGTGTATTATTATTCACTCGCGTTGATAAATAGGCAATAAAAATGCACAGAGAACTCAGCCGTATCAATTTATTTCCATTCTCTTGACACCGTCGTGGTAGTGGCTAAGGCTGAGGCGACCAGCTCCGCTCTTTCCACGGCGTGAAGTGGTAAGATGTCGGGTGTAAATTACCCTTAAATGTCACATGATAATGAGGCTGCATCTTCCATGATTTATCTCTTCCTTTCTTACCTCTCCAACACTCCAAACTGGCAATCAAGCCAGGCAGCAGCGATCATGACACAACCTTTATGGTATGAAAAATGGCCCCGAAAATTTACGGGAGAGGTTGATGCCTTCATGAAAGGCTCTGTGTTTACAGAACTTCCTTCTTGAGGTTTCAAATCCAGAATGGCAGAACTCGGGAGAGCAAAGGGGAGGGTGGGTCCTGGAGGGCGAGGAGGAACCCCGGACACACCAAGGGCGGCTACAGGGCACTCCCCGCTCACTGCGTTTTCGGTCCTCTTGATGCTGGGTCTTCTGTTGCTGGTGAATGTGTCCACCTTGCTTGTCCAGAGGGGAGCACGGCCGGTCCAGTGGCAGCTCCGGATGTGCTGCCTGCTTCAGTCACCTTTCTCCAGGACTGCAAGTGCGGCCCTGCTGAAGAGAGTCAGCAGCTCGACTCCAGCCTCGGGTTGGAGACCCACACGCTGACAGGTGTAGCTCTGGGTCCTTGGGGTCCTCCTCCATTACCTCCACGATGGCCACAGACTCCTTCTTTTTTTATTTTATTTTTTTTATTATTTGCCCCAGGGGTACAGGTCTGTGAATCATCAGGCTTACACCTTTCACAGCACTCACCATAGCACAGACCCTCCCCAATGTCCATCACCCATCCACCCTATCCCTACCCTCCCACCCCCCAGTGACCCTCAGTTTGTTTTGTGAGATTAGGAGTCTCTTATGGTTTGTCTCCTTCCGCATCCCATCTTGTGTCATTATTTTTCCCTCCCTCCCCCCACGACCCCCCTCCCTGTCCCT
>LNAC01000237.1:186732-220202 GCA_002007465.1 Ailurus styani | reverse complement strand
TCCTTCCCCATCCCATCTTGTTTCATTATTTTTCCCTCTCTTCCCCCCACGACCCCCCTCCCTGCCCCTCAAGTTCCTCATATCAGAGAGATCATATGATAATTGTCTTTCTCTGGTTGACTTATTTCGCTCAGCATAATACCCTCTAGCTCCATCCACATCATTGCAAATGGCAAGATTTCGTTTCTTTTGATGACTGCATAGTATTCCATTGTATATATAGACCACATCTTCTTTATCCATTCATCTGTTGATGGACATCTAGGTTCTTTCCATAGTTTGGCTATTGTGGACATTGCTGCTATCACAGACTCCTTTCTAAGCTCTTCCATCTTCTGGTTCACAGGGGCTTGACCATTCCAGCCCCCATCTGCAGTTCCTATCTCCAGCTAACCCGCCGGTATTGCCCCTCATTTCCTGTTATAAGGAGATCCCCTTGGGTTTGATTTGGGGGGCCCCCAAACTGTTCTTTTCACATCAAGCAGCACCAGGCTCCCCAGGAATGCAGTGGGACTCAACAGCATCTCTCATGGGATTTGCTCCCCCAAAGTGCGTGCCTGTGCCACGCACTTCCCAGAGCTGGCACGTTCTGGAAGCTTCTGCACCCGCTGGAGACTGCAGGACTTCAGTGGAGGAATGCTAGTTCCTGCCCTTTAGGATCGCCTCGGACTTGCCATCTCTTCTGAACAGGGGCATTAATTTGAACGCAAATTGAAATTGCCGTTCAGTCTCTCGGTGGGAATTCAACAAGCAGGGGGCTGTCTGAAAGTGAGTCCGCTGTCCACTGAGAGATCAAAACCTCAGGCTTTGCAAAGTGAGAGAGACGGCCTGACCTTTGGAGGGCAATCTTCTCCTTTGTTCTTCCCGAGCCTCTGCCCCAGCGGAGGCCTGACCGCTGAGTGCCCTCCTCCTCCCAGCTCGCTCCTCGCTATGGTAATGACATTCCCAGGGCTCCCCTGTCTGCCTCGGGTCAGAGATGTCTTCATCTCAGAAGAAGGTTCCTTTTGCTTCTCTTATCTCTCCATGCCCTTTGCCTTTGCTCGTTCCCATCAAGGCTGCCTGAGTAGGGTGTGGGGCTCTTCCTCGTCATGGGTCAGGTCGGAGGGCATGGAGCGCCACCTGAGAGGAGGTCCCCTCCTTCTCAAGTCTCCTTCTTGGTTGCTTCTTGCCCATAGCACAGTCCAGTTCAGGCAAGAAACCTGTGGGCTTGCCATTCATTCATTCATGCATGCATGTATTCAACACCTATCTATTGGATACCTACTGTGTGCCATGCCCTGGCTTGGAGAATAGGTCTGTAATTGTGAACAGAACATTGGCCCCACAGACTTTGTAGAGTGTGTGCCCTGGGCCAGAATCAAGCCAACAAAAGCTTCATTGCCGATGCTGGGATAATTGCAGATGGTGGTCACAGAAGCGATGGACAAAATCTCTTAGCAAGGGGACACCTTCCTCCCATCCGACACCTGGGAGCTACATATGTAGCTCTGGAAGGTAGAGCTCACCTCAGACGGCATCCCTCCAGAAAGCTCGCTGACATTGGCCGTCCATGGCTCGTGTCCATTGTGCGTCGTGATGGTAGCTAGCATTTGTTGGATGCTCTTCTGAGCCCTTTATGGCCGGGGCTTTGAGGGAGGAATTGTCACCACCTCCACTTCCTGCACTAGGCCTTGGGGCCAGTGAGGAGCAAGCAGGGCTCCTCCTGGGGGCTGCAGGCTTGGGGTACTCATTTTCTTTGGCTGTGCAACAAAGGAATGCACATTTCATGACTTAAAACAAGCCACACATATGATTGCAGTTCCGGAGGTCGGCAGTCTGAAATGGGTCCCCCAGGGCTTAAATCAAGGGTAGGCACACTGGTTCCTCTGGAGGCTCTGGAGGAAGAACCTGCTTCTTGCTTGTCTGACTTCTAGAGGCTGCCTGTATCCCTCGGCCTGTGGCTCCCTCTCAAAGCCATCAGAGCACACCTGTGTCTCTCAGAGTCTGATCTCCATGAGGACCCTCGTGGTGACAAGCCCGGATGATATCCCATCTCAAGGTCCACAACTTCATCACACCTGGAAAGGGCCCTTTGCTGTGCAAGGCGGCACGTTTACAGGTCTGAGGATGAGGATGGGGACCTCTTGGGGGCTGTTTTTCTGCCCACCACACTCAGTACCATCTGGGGCTCACCTGCTCCTGCACCCCATCACTCGTTCCACCTCGTGACTGGCAATGGCCATGGAGTCAGAAAGGACCCCACCCTGCCATCAGCAGCACGTCACTTGGCCTCCGTCAGCCTGGTTTCCCCACCTGCGTCCTGGCCGTGACATGGGCTGTTTGGATGGTCAGTCCTCCAAGATGGTGCCCCTGAGGCCCTGCGGTGGCCCCCACCCAACTCGGTGCTTTCCTTCTGATGGTTAGTGATGCAGGAAAGGCATTAGGGCTCCAAGCCAGCAGCCAAGAAAGAATTCTTGAGACGTCTTTGGTGCAAAAAGGTGATTTTATCAAAGCACAGGGACAGGACATGTGGGCTGCCCTGGGGACACAAGAAGGGGCCCATTATATACTTACGTGTTGGGAGGGAGTCAGGAGAGTGTAAGCCTGCCAGCTGTTTTGGAAACAAAGTTTCCAGGATCCCGAGGGGGCGAGCTGTGGTTAGGAAAGGTCATTTATTACTGTTTAGTAAAAACTCAGTCATGAGACCCTTCAGATGTCCGTAGGTGGGTCTCGTGAGTAAAGGTAGGGAGAGATAGATAGGGGGCTCCCTGATCAGCTCACAAAAATCCCCAAAATGTAGAGATAAGGAGACGAATCATGGCCTCCAGTCGCAGGTATCAGAGGTGGGGTCTTGTCCTAACAGCTGTTTGCGACCAACAAAATTACCGGACCCTAAAAAGGAAGTAAGCCGTTAAAGATGCGATCACTAACCCTTGCTCAGTGGTGATATGCACAGAGATGGTAATAGGATTTCAGTTCCCCGGTTAGCTTTCTCTAAAAGACCAACCCTAA
This sequence comes from Ailurus styani, assembly GCA_002007465.1. Lineage (NCBI taxonomy): Eukaryota > Metazoa > Chordata > Mammalia > Carnivora > Ailuridae > Ailurus > Ailurus styani. Next base: position 217,211 of record LNAC01000237.1, on the reverse strand, counting down.
AAGCCGTCAGTGGCAACCCTGTGGGGCCCCCTCCCTCCTGAGAGCTTGTTCTGTAACCTCACTTAATAAAACTATCGCTTTACTCACTCTCCTCTGTCTGCGAGATTCACTCTTCGACTCTGAGACAAGAAGCTCGCTCTCCCGCTTCAACATGCTTGGGGGGTGATTGCCAACAAGTATCTTGGGGGGTAGAGAGAAAGGAAATTCCAAAGGAATTTTTCTGTGTTTAGACTTACAGGATCCTGGGGGGTCGGTCTAAGATGCGCTTTTGCCCTCAGCAAAGTATTAGCGTGGAGGCAGCTGTGTCCCTGGGGGAAGATCACTCTGCCTGTTTCAAGGACTTGTCCGTGGGCTCTAGGTAGTAAGGAAATGTATTAATTTTCCTTCTGCCTTTGTTGCCCACGTCAGGCGGTACTGCGTTCTGGACCCCAGGGGGAAAGCAGTCAAGCCCACAGGCTGAGGAACACTACAGGGGACGTTTCCTGAAGTACTGTCCTTGCACATCCCACGTGGGGACTCACGGAATCACTCAGGACACCTTATTTGCTCTACACAAGCGTTTTACTGCAGGAAGGTAGGCAGGTGCGGGTCCCATTTCCCAGCTGATGGAACCGAGGCCCAGAGAGTGCGAGGACTTGGCTGGGGTCACTGAGCCCCCAGGCATTAGGAGGAGGACTCGGGCCTCTGCTCAGAGGCTGCCCTGGGGTGGGGGGCAGGAGGGTCAGGCCCCCATCCTGAGGCAGGAAATCCTGTTCGCAGAGCAAACCCTTCCATAGTGAGGACTCCCCCTTTAAACTGAATGTCAATTTGCACATGAATCAGAGGAGCTCTGACCTTGAAAGCAAGCGGATGAGGTTTAAGCACCAGGAAAACAGAAGGGATTTAAGGGTGGGATGGATGCTGGAGCAGAGCTGGGGCCCTGCCTCCTCCTCCCCCCAGGCAGGCTCAGGGGAAGGCCATCCCCACAGACTCCAGGCCTCAGGGAAGAGCTCACCCTCCCCCCACCCAGGTTTGCTGATGTAGTTTTGGACAAAGGACCAGGGATTTTGCAGGACATGGCAGACAGAGACAGAGACAGAGACAGAGACAGAGAGAGAGGAGAGGGAAGGAGAGTCTCCTCTGGTCTCTGTCCATCCCTGTTTACTGGGATAAGCTACCACTTCGTGAGCCAACTCTATTTATTCACGGTTGCCGGCTCTTAGTTAACACCACAGAAACTGCCTCTGGCTCCTTAAGCAGAGAGGATTTTATTGGGATGCTCCTGGTCGCTCCCAGAATCAATAGGCAGGCCAGACAGGACAGGCGGAGCGAGCTGGCGGAAGCCGAGGGCGGCTGGCTGGCCGTAGCTGCTGCTGGACAGGGTTCCCCTCTGCCCACCACCCACCTTGACTCCAGCCCTCCAGGTCCGGTCACTCACTTGAGCGTCAGAGTCTGGGGTAGACCCAAAGTTGGGTTCAGGCCATGTTCCCTAAGCTCTGGCCGATCCCAGGGGTCACAGGATGGACAGGCCACCGTCCACGGATCGGGGGCAAGGCTATGCATCCCGAGTCCCACACTGGAGGATTCCCAGGGCAGGTCCAGGCTGGACAGTGAAACAAGCAAATAAGAAACCAGAGAGGGGGAAACCAAAAGAGACTCAAGAGCTAAGTTGGAATTAAAATACACACATAATCCCAATTCAGTGAAAGAAATAAAAGAAAAACAGCCATCACTTAGCAGCCAAGAGCTGTGTGCTATCTGTACGTCCTCATATTTAGGTCTGACAGCAGCTGTGTGGACAGTACACGGCTGTCCTTCCTTTGAACAGGGGGAAACTGAGGCAGAGAGATTGAGCAATCGCCCAAAGTCGCACAACCACGGAGGGGTGGGGTCTAGGCCCATGTTTCTCAGCACAGCACGGGCGATCTCAAGTTTTGAAAAGTGTGCTGGGGCCCATGGGAAGTGGTGACCGTGCCAGGGCATGACCGTGCCGCCCTCCCTCTCTGTGTCCCTGCGTGTGCACGCCCATCCTGGCAAATGGCTCTCCCCTCTCCCTTAAGAAAGTCAAGGGCTCACTCTAACTTGAAAGGCAATGCTTTGGTCTTTGCACCGGTGGTACCTCCTGACGCATCCCACTTCCTGTGTGGGCTCCGTAAATCAGGAGCGTGGGGCTGCGGTAGACAGGCTTCGAGGAACACAGAGGCAGGTGACAGCGTGTTTGTTCCCAAGTTTCCACATTCCCATGTGTGTCCCCTCAAGACCAAGGGCTCCCAACTTCTGCTTGTTAATTTTGCTTCCTCCCTAGAAACAGACAGGCTGCTCAGATTATTGGAGGGTTTCTAAGGTGAGTGGCAAAGCCAAACACTGTTACATGAGCTTATGTCCCTATCTTGCTCAGAATATCCCAGCTGGACTTACTTCTGCTCAGACCACTGGCATCCTCTGCCGCACTAGGCTGGGACTTCTCTAGAACTTTGCCCCCACCTCAGTCCCTCTGTCTCCCATACTGTCTGATTTAAGGAGACCTTGGAGTCCCTGCCCAGTGCCTCATAGCCCTTACTCAGTCCCTACTTCAGTCTTTCCATTCATCATATCATACTCCAGTTTCCTGCTCACTTGTCCATCATTCCCTCCAGCAACTTGAGGTCCTTTTGTCCCTGCATCCCTAGGGCCCAGCAGAGGGATGCTTGCACTAAGAATGGGCTCAGTTACACCCTGTTGAATGAACCACCATCCACACAGGGTCAGAGCAGCCTATCTGCAGTGCCAGGGAGGAGGCTGGGACCTGGGATCTCTCTCCCCATGTATCGCACAAGCTTGCTGAGAACTTCCTTATTTGCCAAACGTCTGTGTGTTTTACAAAGACACCAGTGATACCATGGTGAGGAGCCCTAGATGGGAAGGGGCTGGGGTATGAGCCCTCCACGTTGGAGTGACCCCGCCGACACACTGGGGGTATGACAGAGTGTGGGGTGTTGAGGTCTTTCCTAATACTTGGCACCAGGAGTTGGCTTCCCATGCCTTCATTGCAGAAAGTGTCTCAGAGGAAAGGAACCCCAACAAGGAGGTGGGTGTGAGATGAAATGAGCTGTCAGGGAGCTGTCGCAGTCAGGTCTGCAGGAGATGTGGCGGGGACCAAACGTTGACAAGAGCTGGCATGTGTGCTTCCGGGGGCCCCCTCCCCAGGGACAGGCTGTACTCAGGGGACCAGATGAAATCTGCATTCTTCACTGCCCTTGCATTAGTTGCTACATGGGCGAGTGCCTCTTCGCAAGGCGCCTGGAGCCTGGCTTTGGGGGATGTGTTTTCCCTTGACAGTGTCAGCAACAAGAAGACAAATTGTGTGGCTGATGGGGATGAACCACGAGTCTAAATGCAGAGGGGTGGCGGTTACTTCAAGAAGAAAGGTCAAGGGCGCCTGGGGGGCTCAGTGGGTTAAAGCCTCTGCCTTCGGCTCAGGTCATGATCTCAGGGTCCTGGGATCGAGGCCCACGTCAGGCTCTCTGCTCAGCAGGGCGCCTGCTTGCCCCTCTCTTTCTACCTGCCTCTCCGCCTACTTGTGATCTCTCTCTCTGTGTCAAATAAATAAATAAAATCTTAAGAAAAAAGAAGAAGAAGAAGAAAGGTCAAAGCCTAGACTTACCTATGGCAGAACCCAGCACACCTGGAAAGCTGGTGCAGGTACTGAATGTGCTCTGATCCGAGCTGGGGCTCTTGGTGCCCAGCGACTGGGCTTATGGACAATGTTGCATGGGTCATCCGCCCTAAATGAGAAACTTCCAGGTGGTAACCAGGGTGTATGTGAAACCCAGGGAATGACCACAGCCGTCTGTGTCTGTCTGCCTCTGTTTATTTATATTTGGTGAACTCCAAAACATGAACACCTGGGCTCTGCTCCTGCTACGAGGCCCTGCCTCAACTTACCTTTCTTGGCATGTGCTTTACAAACACACCTTAATGACTCTTTATCAGCTTCACTGCTGTGTGCTCTCCTGAGGGTTTCAGTGAGACGGTTTTGTTTTCTATCATCTGTGAGTTTGGTTGGCCATACTCAATAGATGAACGGAAATCAATGTTGGTCAGTCTAGAAATGCACGAATCAAATCGATGGGCTCCCTGCCTTTTCTGTCCACTGGTTCCTGGCTGCAATCTTCCAGCTACCTATGTTTCACATCAGACTTGATCTTGGCACACTCATAAAGCTTTGCGCCTGTACAAACGGCCTCCTTGATGGGATCTATGGAAGGGCTCTCTATTTCCAATTCAGACCCACACCTCCCCAGCATTGGACTCAAAGGCACAGGACCGTGTTCTCAGGGAGGCATCTCAAGACAATTTCTTAGGAACCATCTGCTGCCTTTGGAGATGATTCTCCAGGCAAAATAATGACAACGGTGATAACAACAGAAGTCATAACCATAATAGCAAATGTTTAAAGGGAAATTGGAAAACATGTCAGGGTGCTCAGACTCTAATAATGATGTGAGATTCGCTGTAATAAGGACCTTTCCCCAGTGGTTCTCATTCATGGCACTGCAGTCTTTTATAGATGGTTGTAAATGTCGGATCATCCAAGTCATTTTATTTTGCCCCTCTACTTTGGTTTTATTGTCCATTCATTAAAAGAGCCAAAATCATTACCTAAATGACACGCAAAAAATTCTGAACAGAGCCCAAAGGTCAGACTGCTGCTGAGAAACCTTGAATGTGATAATCCTGGTTTAACTGGGTGTTGAACAACTTCACTGGTGTAAGCGTGTCCACACATATGAGTGCACACGTGTGTGTACACACACACATGCAAGCAGACACATGAGCATATGCACACACACATGCACACGTGTGCACACACAGGATTGGGGTGCTCTCCAGATGAAGGACCTCAGAAACTCTGATTTCAAGGTCAAACTTAAGCATGAGGGGTGAACTGGCTGCTGGCAATCATCAGCTGGTCAGGTGCACTCTCCTAACCTTCAGAACAGTGTGGGCTGAGACACCTGAGTGGCTCTGTCAGTTAAGCATCCAACTCTTGGTTTCAGCTCAGGTCATGATCTCGGGGTCTTGAGATGGAGTCCCGCATCCGGCTCTGGGCTCAGCACGGAGTCTACTTGAGATTTTCTCTCTCACTCTGCTCCTCCCCACCATGCACAGTCTCTGTCTCCCAAATAAAAAATCTTTTTTAAAAAGAGAGGGAAAAAGGACAGTGTGGGCTGACTTTTTACCAGCATGTTATTTCTGCAAGAGCATCTGATTCCAAGAGGAGAAAGTAGAGAGGGCAAAGTTCTCTGGAAGCAAAGATTTTATTATTTTTGATCCATATTCTTAGCTGTTGAAGTCTAAAAAAGGCACATTCTAGATAAATACCATTTCATTTTGAATTAAGGGGTATCAGGAAGGAGGGCTCAGGCAGACACTGGCATATTAAAAATGGCAAGACCTTTCCGATTTCCTTGTGTGACTTCAATATGTCTACAAAGCAATATTACACTTCGTAACAGTGTGTGTGCGCGAATTTCACCTTCTGATTTGTGTTTTAACCATTGAAACTAATGACACAAAATTACTTTGTCAGCAAGAAGGGAAGATTTCACTAGTTCAAATCTATTTAGTGGATACTTTATGAAGGCACTTGCCAGAAGTCAATTAAACCCTTCCAATGGGCGGCAGATGATGATTTAAAAGCCATAAGAGTCTCCGAAAATACAACTTTTAACACATCTAAATGGTTGGAAATTTCTGACAATATAATTGTCGCTCATGAATATGAATGCTCCGTATACAGAAATCAATTATGACCCTGCAACAAAACCCATTGCCTGGGGAACACAAACAAGGACCGAGGAGTTCTGTGAGTCCTCTGCGGTCCCAGCGCTGGCCGCACGGGAAACCCGGACGGAGGAGGGCTCAGGCTTGTCCACAGCGACGCACCGCAGATGATGGGTAATCAGAGCAGGCAGCACCCATCAGCCAGAGCTCATCCTCTCTCCTTCCTTGCATTCAATTCAACAGACACTCATTAAGGACTGTGTGCTTGGGCGGTGGCAAAGTTTAGTGGTCCAGAGAGCAGGTTTTAGAGCTGAAATTGACATACAACATTGCGTAAGTTTAAGGTGTGGGAGTGATGATTTACACATTGTATCTTATGAAATGCTTACCACATTAAGGTTAGTATATCCATCATTCCACTTACTTGTCACTTTTTTTTATGTGTGGTGATAGCACTTAAGATCTATTGTCTTAACACCTCTCAGTATGTAACACAGTATCGTTAACTCGAGGGTGTAACACAGTATTTACTGTTAACTCGAGTATGTGACGTAGTATTCTTAACTATGGTCACCCTGCTGTAGAGTAGATCCCCAGAACGTGTCCATCTTACACCTGGAAGTTTGTAGACTTTGACAACTATCTCCTTATTTCCCCAACCCCTAGCCCCTGCTGACCACCACTCTACTGTTTCTGAGTTCAGCTTTTTAAGTTTCCACACCTAAGCGAGACCATGCAGTATTTGTCTTTCTTCGTCGGATTCATCTCAGCCTAATGGCTTAAGGTTCATCCGTGTTGTTGCCAACAGCAGGATTTCCTTTTTATTATGGGAGAATAATACTGCATCATACACATGCCACATCTTCTTTATTCATCCGTCTGCCAGTGGACGTGGACGTTGGTCCCAGGTCCTGGCTGTTGTGCAGAATGCTGTCATGAACACAGGCATGCGGAGATCTCCTCCAGATGGTGATTTCATTTCCTTCACCGAGAGACCCAGAAGTGGGATTGCTGGATCCTATGACAGTTCTTATTTGTTGAGGTTCCTCCATACTGTGTTCCATAGTGTCTTTCACAGCTCTTTGACCCTGGGTGACATACATACTCCCACTCAGCCTCAGTATCTCCATCTGTGAAACGGGTTAATAATGGAACTTGAAGAACTACAAGCTAGCTCGAAATCCCAGGATAAGCAGTCCCCCAGGGAGGTTCAGGATGTCTGGAACCTCTCTGGGGGACTGCCTTAGCCACGGCAGAAGGTGGGAGGAAGAGGAGAGGAAGAGGTTAGCTGGAATTTGAATGAGATGCTGAAGGCCAGGGGAGCCGGTACTGAACCCTGAGAGCCGCAGACTCAAAGAGAGCTGTTTCTTTCCCTCTACAGGGTGTTCACGAGAAAGTATCATGGCACAACCACTTTGGAAAACTAGTCCCTAAGTAGTTAAGCATGTACCTGTCTTATGATCCAGCCATCGCCCTCCTAGGTATTTATCTACCCAAGAGAAATAGAAGGCTTGTTCGCAAATGTTCATAACCACTTTCTTTGCAACAACCAGAAACTAGAAGTGACCTAAATGCTCATTAGTAGGCAAACGCCTAAACAAACTGCTTCATCCCCACGATGGATTATGACCCAGCCAGAAACATGAATGCACACAACTTGGAACAATCCCCAAATAATTACGTTGAGTGACAAAGACAAAAAGCCAGACAAACAGTCCATACTGCACACCGCCATGAGTCCCTAAGGTTCTAGAAGATAGAAGTTGATCAACATCAGCCAGCCTGTCAGTGGTTGGCCCAGGGAATGGGGTGTGGCTGGGGGGTGGTGCAAAGAGGAGGGATCAGCAGGGGAATAAGAGAACTTCTGGAGGTCACAGATGTGTTCATCACCCTGGTTTCACAGACCCTGTGTGTGTGTCTATGAACATCTGTACACATATCTACACACACCTCTGTATGTCAAAACCTCAAGATGTGCACGTTAATATGTGAAGTTCATTGCATACCAATGATACTTCAATAAAGCATTTAAAAAAGAGTATTCTAAAAAAAAAAAAAAAAAACCAAAAAGCCTCTGCATTTAGGGTTGTCCACGATCATCCTGTCCCGACTCTGGTCAAGCTTACCAACGACTTAACCTGCAGTTTGGTTGATCCAAAGGTATAATTCCTGGCATTCACTGAGCCAGAAGACCTGTTAAATCCTCTTTAGGCTGTGCTGGTTTTCCCATCACCCTCATCCCACAGGAGAGCCCTGGGCTCAGCAGCCAGGCCTGTTACCAAGTTTCTCTACCCCACACTCCAGGCCTGTGGTTTTAGGGAATGTCGATCAGCCGATGACCCCCAAATTCATCTCTGTAGCGGGAGGCGTTCCTCTTGGAACTCCCGACACCTGAGCACCCCTGCCTTGTCGGCTTGCAAGTCAGTTAGCATCTCAAGCTGAAACGTCCATATGGCTCCTTCCCCAGCCGCCCCCATTCTCCCAGGGAGTGCTGCCTGACTTTGCTCCTCACCCAAGCTGCCACCAAATCCCATCGGCTCTGCCGTCACAATATCCCAGAATCCTCTCCTGCTACCTCCGTAGACCTGCCACCATCCTCTCCTGCTGGCTTGCCGTGAGAGCCTTCGGAGGGCTCTGCCTGCATCTGTCCCCGGTGATGCCTACGGTCTTGTCTCAGCACAGCAGGAGGTCCTACTCAGTCCCAAATTAGATCCCCCACGTCCTTCCCAAAGCCACATAGCCCTGTCTGCACCAGAGCCCTGTGCGGGCCTTGGTAGGCCCTCCGTGCTCTGCCTCCCCCCCTCCCACTACATCAGCACGGTGACCTTGGCCTCCCTGCATCCACAGGCTGCCTCCTGGGGGCTCTTCCCTTCCTGTTCCCTGTGCTGGAATATCCTTCTCCTGGATAGTCTCAGGGTTGGCCTGGCCATCCTCCGGTCACCTCTCCTCTCACCATCCGAAGCCACATGTCTGTTCCTTCCCTGGCCATCCCTGGTCTCCCTCCGTCCTCTGTGTCACAGATCCCTCCATGAGAGGACGGGAAGAGGCCTATTTCCCTCCCACACATCCCCGGGCCCAGAAGAGACCCGGCACTTTGGAGATGAGATCTCAGAATGTCTAAAGGAATGAGGGCAAGTATGTCAGATGCTTAGAAGTGACCACTGTCCCTGGCTCCCAGGTGGATGAGCCTGCGGAACTGGCCAGCAATGGGCATCCCAGCCTCCAGGGAAACTGACAGGGAGGCAACTGAGTGAATGAGCAAAGGTCAAGGCCCTGAATGATGGACAGCCTCTGGGGCATCGGAGAGGGCGCCAGGCTGGAAGCAGGGAGTCCAAGGAGGCCATCTGCCCCTCTGGAGACGCTGGGTGGTGCAGACCCAGGCGGCCCCCCGTCTGCTGCTCGGTGTGCAGGACGGAGCAGGACATTCCAGCCAGATCCCAGAGAGGGAAACACAAACACACACATCCTGGCGAGCCGTCTGCAGCGTGTCCCGTGCGTGCGTGCGTGCAAGCCGCGGCTGTCGGAACGGGAGACCGCACCGTGCTGACTGGGCTTCCGATGGCGGACGCCGGGGAGCCACCCAGCATCCGCCTCACGTGGGCGTCCAATTGGAGGCGGTTCGCCGGGGTGGGCGTGAATGTGGCCGGATCTGACAGGCAGAGCTTTCTCGCAGGATTGCATTTTTTTTTTCTTCTGGAGAAAAAGGTTTTGTGGAAAGGCCCAGCTCTTCTCAAACTCCCTGTGAGAAGCACCGAGCCCCAGGGGGCAGCTCCTAGCGAGGTGGGGGCGTGCGGACCGCCAGACGCATCGCCAAGAGCTGTCAGAGTGGTCGACCTCGGTGAGCCGCGGCGGGTCGCATGGAGCGTGGGCTCCCTTCCACTCCACCCCTCCCATGGGGCTACCGGAAGCTTCTGAGGCAGCTGTTTGTCAAGACGGGGCTCCTGGCTCAGCCTCCTTGTCCGTCCATTTTCCTACAGGGCAGCATCCTCTACTCTTCCAGGATCTCGGGGGGGAATCCAAGGTCCCATCAGAACTAGGCCTCAGTGGGCAGGCGGCATCCCTACAAAAGGTACCAGCATCCTGCCCTCTGGTGTGTGAAAGGAGGAGACCGAGGGTCTTGGGTGAGGATTTGGTTGATCTTCTTGGCTCGGTGCAGCACATGTGGAGTCTCGGTGTCTAGGGGAGTACACCAGTGCTGCCCATCTGCACCGACTCGGCTGCAGGGCCGACCTCCGGGCAGCCGCCCGGAGCGCCCGAAGTCTGCAAAGTCAACCCTTAGCCGTGCACGGAGAGCCTCGGCCACATTAACGACTTCCTCACAAGAGCAGGCACGAGAGGGTCTGCGCTGCCCTCCTGTCGCAGAAATGTCTGGTCTGAGCAGGGGTGGGATTCCAGTTGGGATTCTGGGGGCAAGAGAGAGAGGGAGAGATTCCCAACAATGGTGCCTGATGAGGGCTGCCAGGTCCTAATGCTGAGGATTCTGAGCAGGTTTTGGGTGGGGACCCAAAACAGTGCCTTTTTTTTTTTTAAATGTTTGTTTAGGATTGTTTTTCCTCCTGGAAACTTTGAAAAGAGGTCAGGACATTGTTGGTTTAATCATTAGCAAGTCTTTATTTTTTTCCTCCTTTGCATTACAGAACTGTATTAAGAAATCAAATTCTCTAACAGAGCTGAAGCCAGCAAAACAGCCCTCCAGGAAGGTAACTGTTGTCAGAGACAGGAGGCGGGCTCTAGAAACATCTTCTGCTCTTCTGCAATACAGACCCTGGGCACAGCTTTTTTATTAAATTAAATTACCCCTTAAGGGAAGTCTTTATCCAACACTCAGGTTTTGCAGTAAAATTACAATTATTATACAGACACAGAAATAAAAGCCCAGGGTAACCCATGTAATCTGGAACAATTCTACCCTAAGACCATTATCAGCACTTTCTCCTGCCCTGGAATCCGTGTCTTCAGCCAGGGCATCTTTCTCCCTCTGGTTTTCCAGTTTGTGTGCAAGCCCCAGAATGCAACACAGTAGAACTCCTGATCTGTGATATTAAATAGGTCATAAAAATGTCAGCAAGAATGACTTACTTTCCAAACTGTCATTAAAAATGATATACAATTAAGGCAGACTATAAAAGATGATTAAAATTGCAGCCGTCTATAAATTCAAGAGGGCTGGTGTTTTTGCTATTGTGTGCAAAATGGTAACGGCCAGACATACATTCCAGGGGGCGTGGGTTCAGGAGGGACACGCCAGAAGCATCCTTGGAGGTGTTGCATAGACCGTATTTGTCTTTTAACGAGATAATAAAGAGCACGTGGAGATGCTGGGAGGAGTCACACTCAGTCTCCGGCTGCTGGCTCTGGGACCCGTTGGAAGCCATGCCCCATGTCCCTGGCCAACCCACTACGTGTTCTGTAAGACTGATGGTCAGGGACTGGGGGGCTGCGGGAAGGCCCGCGGTGCAGGCTGGGAATGTGCGTTCTGATGCGGGGAGACCCCGGTCAGTGCCCGGGCGCTGCCCTCCTGAGCCAGGGGCCGGCAGGTGGCTGCCTCCTGCTGACCACTTTCCCGTCATGACCGAGGGATGGGTCTGCGGGCACAGTCTCGCTTTACCGAATGACTGAACTGAATCGCCGCAGTGATATTTTCCTTGGACCCATGTGATGACCGGGCCCGTCTGCCCGTGGACGTGACCTCTGCAGCCCATGTTCTCCAGGCTCTCAGTCTCTGGCTTCTAGCAGGCGTGTGTTCGATCAAGGTGCTTGAGGAGATGGGGCGGCAGGGGTGAGGGGAGAAGGCGGGTATTTCTCCCAGATCGCTCGCTCTGTCTCCCAGGCAGCGTCCTGGGCAGCGGCTGGGCCACCTCTGTGCCCAGTGCTGTCCGGATGGGGCCCATTTTTCCAGCTTCTGTCCGATGACCCCGGAGCTCGGGGACATGGCCTTTTCCCTGTGAGCCTCCCACGCGAGAGGGGCTTCTGGGCTTTCCTTGGCCTGGATAATTAGCCCCTGTGTTAACTCCCTCCAGATTCGGGCCCCGCATGACTTCTGTTTGTTCATGGAGCCCTGTTTGATTCAAGCCTGTGCTGATCCATGTTACAGTGTGTTATCGCGTGTTATCGCATGGATGTTACAACGTGCAGACCAGAAACAGGACAATAGGTGAAAGAAGCCAGACATTCCATGTCTACGCCATGTCCGGAGGAGGTCCATGTACGGAGGCAGAGCCGACTGAGGGTTGCCGGGGGGGCTGGGAGGGGTAGGGAGGAACAACCGGAGAGCAGCGTGGTCGATGCAGATGTTTGGGGGGCGGGGGCCCCACGTTTGCACCACACGCGTTTGAGGGGAAATCTGAATGATGGGGAGCATCGGAGGACAGGGACCCGGTGGGACGGCGGCCTGTCGCCCCGAATGACCCGTACAAGGCCCGTGCTTCTGGCGGCTATGTGTCCAGCCGGCTCGCGGGGACCCGGGGGCACAGGTCTGCATCCGTGCAGCCAGTTACAGGCAGGAAAGCTCTCCGGGGCACTCAAGGAGTAAGCAATAGCACGGTTTAGTCTACACCACAGAAAATGTGATTTGTCTCCCCCCCTGAGATCCAGGAGGAAATGGGATCTCCGTCAGTCCTTGGGCCCCGTTCAAGAGCAGACTCGACAAGGACACTCGGCTCCCCCACCCCCATCCTGCCCAGGCTGTGGTGCCCACGGCCACCAGGTCACTGCCCCTACTCAAGAGCCCTCGGCCCCAGGGGACCCGTGCAAGCCACCACCCACACTGCTCAGCCTCTGGGGACACGGGTGCCTCTCCTTACCTTCCCACCGAGGGCTGCCCCACCCCACTGCCCCTTCGTGCCCTCCCAAACAATTCAGCTCTCACCCTTCAATACTTCCCAGAATAAGGGCATGGAGGCGCTCCCTCTGGGGGAAGTTCCTGGGCTATCACCCCAAGGCCCGCTGTCTTCTGGAAAGGAAATAGCTCCTTTTCCTGGTCTGTTCACAGGTGACGGCCACAGTTAATCTTACAACATGCTGACTTTCCTATCCTTTATTCTGCACGTCCTCCTGCTGCATAAAGATTTGCAAAGGAGAGGGGTAATCACTGAGGTCTCCCTGGAGGTGGAGCCCTTCGAGGGGAATTTGCAGGGTGAGTGGGGCGGTGGAAGGGAAGGACTCCAGGTCTCAGTGTCAGACATCTGGAACAACTTGCCATGGCCAGAGATGGAAGCGGGGTTGATGGAACAGGAGGCCTTCGGGGATTGTGACCAGGCCAGGGGCACGGGCACAGAAGCATCTGGAAGGATGATGGTTGTGGAAGGGAGAGTCTCTCAGACCGCAGTTCGGACAGGAGGGGCGCATCTCCTGTGAGCTGGGTAGCAACACAGAGCCTCTGGTCCCCCTTGCCCGTGAACAGAATCTGCATTTTAGTGAGCCCGCCAGGACTTCCTGAGCGCTCAGACTCACATCTCCCGTGAATCCCAGATCGGCAGCTCCCAGACGGAAGCCCCACCGTAGTGGGGACAAGCTGTCTCTCACCTAGAGACTCCTGGAGGTGGGCTTCGCCACAGAGCCCCCCACACGCTGCGTGCTCGGTGAGTATTTGCAGTCAGGAAAAACCCAGCCCTTGAGAAAGAGAAATGACAGTCACTTGCCCTCGGCTCCCACACTGGACCTCGCTGTGTGCGGGAACATGTCCACCAAGATGCGGGGTTTTTCAGCGCTCCTCTAATGAATGACATGGAAGTTATTTATAGATGGAGAAGTGAGATGATTTTGTGGGTATGAACGCTAATTGTACGCAACATCCAGCTCTGAAGAGCCCCCGGGGTCTGAGCCTGGCTTTCATTCCTGTGGGCCCTGAGCGTTCCCAGTTCCCAGCTCCGACACACAGGAGGCCAGGCCTCCCTCACTTGGGGCAGAGCTCCAGGGACTTGGGGTCCACCCCAGGAAGGTGTCTCTTCCCTAAACGCCAGCCTTGCAGCTGGGCTGCCCCTCAGCCTCGTCTCCTGGGACCCGGGAATGTGAGACAAGGAGGGAGGGGTCCTGGGGTTTGCATCGTTGGGAGGCCAGCCTGAGGTTACAGGCAGCTCCGAGCTCCTCTCAATCCAGACATCCCGAGAGCCTTATACAACTAATGAAAAGTGGCAGTGCAGACCCGAGGAGTCTGTCTCTGAAAGGAAGGCCTGTGGCAGCCCTTTGATACCTGGGTGATAACTTTAGGCTGAAAGTCAAGTAAGGCAGGAAGAGTGACAAAGGCGATCTTTAAATAAATAGTACTTAAACCCAGGATGATGAATTGGCATATGCGAGCATAATCCAGAAAATGACATCCCGCGGAGGGATGTGAATACAGGCGTCCAGGCAGACAGGGACGGGGCCAGAAGCTGCCGGGTTGTGGGGTAGAAGCATCCAGGGAGGGCAGATAGGGGACCCTGCCCTGAGCACAGGGAGCTGGACCCCGAGCCTGCGGCGGGGGTGACGGACGGAGAGACGTGGCAAGAGCAGGGGAGAAGCAAAGTCAGCCATTTCAACGCATAATGGGAGCGGGGAGCAGGGATGCCCTGCACAGGCTCCGGGTCTCCCAGGAACGAGTGAATGCCTGATGTGTGGGCAGTGCCAAGCACAGCGGCCAGCAGGTGGTTGTAGAGGCCTGAGCCTGTGCTGGACAGAGCACCATGGCCTGATGAAGTCCCTGTGTGCCCCTCCCTCGAGGAGCCCGTTCCTCAGGGCTCCTCAACCCCGGGAGGTCCCAGGGGATGGACCAGGGGCAGCTGGGCCAGGCTGTCCCAGCTAACACAAGAGCGATGAGCGGAAGAGGACAGTGGTCCCTGTTTTTACAGTGCCTGAAGTGAGGCTCTCCTTGCTGGATGGCAGGTTGGATTTGCTCCTCGGCCCTCACTCGGGGCATCCCTCCGTGGCTCCGGCTGCCCGTCTCCTGACCATGCTCCAGCTTGCATGCTCTGGTCTCTTGACCTCTGTGCTCCATGAACCTGGGCTGTCACCTTTGGAATGTTGCCACTCAGGGAAGTCAGCCAGCTCACCTACATGTCAGCCGCTGAGTCCTGGATGTCCAGAGCTCCTGGAAGAACATTCTAGGGGTAATCCCCAAGTACTGCTTTTAGGTAGATCAGCAAAGCTCAGAACGGGGCCACATGGTGCTAAGTCCAGGGGCAGAGGTGGGGGGGACTCCTTGTCTGAAGGACCTCCAGAAGGTCACTGGCCCTTGAGGTGGTGACCTGGCAGTGAACAGAAGGAAAGAGCCTTCCAGGGCAGTGGGGACAGTGGAAAGTGGGAGCCCCTGGCAGAGGGATGGGGAGGGGGCAGGGCATCCATGGCTGACCGGCTCTGCTGCACATTCTCTGGTCTCTCCTGATGGCTTACCTTCATCCTTGCTCTTTGTACTCAGAGCCGCTACTTCTCCGGTGCACACAACACAGAGATGCGGGTGTCAGGCAGCTGTGCTGGACCCCCCAGCTCTGCCCAAGCTCCCCCTGAAGTCTGACATGAGAACCCCTGGCTGGCGCCATGGGGGACAGAGGGACCTCGGGCTGTGCCCCACTAACCAACATCACCACCAGAAACCATCAGTGGTTATTGTCTTGAGTCTCTCCGTTTGGGCCTGTTTTGTTACACAGCACTCGGTGACAATGCCTGGGCAGAGAGCCTGTAGGCCAGAGCACAGGAGGGAAGACGCTGGTGGTGGGGGTGGGACGTGACCGGGGGTTGAAGCCCCTCCGAGCTGCGTTCGGAGCACAGGGAGCCGACGGCATACCAGGATTCCTCCCGGAGAAGTACTGCGTCCCCTTCTTTTCTCAACCGCTAACAACTCCAACAGTGAGTTGTATGGGAGTTACATAAGCCCTTTTGTATAGGACAGAAATAACCCTCATGCGAAGTGGCCAATTGGGTTATTTATGGCATTTTAACAGCTAGTTTGCATAGCTCTGCAGTCAACCCAGCTGATTATTCCTCAATCAGCTGCTAACGGGCAAGGAAAAAATAAAATACAATCAAGGCTGTGCAGCGCATCAGTAGCTACAAATAGATGCAGCCAGGCTGAACCCAAAGTGGACCCCACGTGACTGCCGACGCCCAGCAAGGATGCTCAGGTCTGCACCTGTCTCCCCACTCACCCAGGTTGGGGATCTGGGCTTTTCTTGCTGATGTTTCTATGAACAAAGAAGCACTGGTGAGTAAAAACGGTCAAGGCTTCATCTTTTCCAGTTTATTCCAAAGACAAACGAATGGGCATTCTTTTTCCTTTTTCCTGACGGTGGACCTCAGGTGCACACAGTTGGGCAATTATATGCTTCAGTTCACGGTGCTCTGCCATTATCATCCCATGCAAGTCACCTCTCCTGGTTATTTTATGTTGTTTTATTTGAGTATTGCCTCTTCTCATTCACCCTGAGTCCCACAACCACCTCTGTAGGCACAGACTCTCATGGGTTTTATGTCTGTCCTCAGACACACATCCATCTGAGAGCACGCAGGGTTCTTTGGTTCACTTACTCGGCAGAGCCCTCACCTGGCCAGCCCCCACAGCCCAGCTACTCCACATCTGCCCCTGGGAAACAGGGGCAGTAACCCTGACTGTGTTCCTGGTCTTGCTGCTTGTCAACATCCTCGCCGGGGCCAGGACACCCCAGTATAAATCCCCCCCATCTTTCCGAAGGACTGCCTCATACATTCTCCTCCATCCTCAAACATCTAAGGCCCCCTCTGAAATTCCCCCTTGCTGGTGATGATCTCCTTCCCAGTTCATGGAAAAGCCAGAAACACAGGGAGCCAGTCCCACCCCCACATTACCTGCGTCTGGGCCCAGAGACTCTCTCCCCCGCCTTGTACCGGCTCCCTGCCCCTCTCACCTGCTCCAGGGTATCACCCGACAACTGTCACATCTCCCCTCTCTTCTGGGTCATGTGCATGGGTATAAAAACACACGATGACATCACCCACCACGTGTCAGGAAATGTCTTTACCCCCCCAACACTTGTAAGCACCCCGAAGCTTTGAATGGTACTATCCAGATGAGAGCAATCTGAACGCATCTCCCCATGGTTGTCTGGTTCCCTATTCCTTCTGTAATAAAACCTACAATTGATGTGATTTATTTTTTATTTATTTTTATTTTTTTGGTAATCTTTTCACTGGTTGATGTTAATATTTTCATGTTCTGTGGTTTCAACACAATGTCTTTAGGTATGGAGGTCTCTTAAGACTGCTTGGGACTCACTGTGATTTCTGAGTCTGAGAATTAATTTTTAAAATATATTCTGTACTGTGTTCAGCCATCCTCACTTTGAATATCTTTTCCTTTACGGATTGAAAAAAATATTGCCCCCTCTGAACTCTTAAATGTTTGTGAGACCTTACCATTCTATCCTCTGTGTGTTTTTTTTTTAAAGATTTTATTTATTTATTTGACACAGAGAGAGAGATCACAAGTAGGCAGAGAGGCAGGCAGAGAGACAGGGAGAGGAGGAAGCAGGCTCCCTGCCGAGCAGAAAGCCCGATGCGGGCCTCGATCCCAGGACTCTGAGATCGTGACCTGAGGCGAAGGCAGAGGCTTTAACCCACTGAGCCACCCAGGCGCCCTATCCTCTGTGTTTTGATCTTTGAATCTCATTCATGATTTCTGTTTCTCTCTGTATTACATTCTGGATAATTCTTCAGATCCATTTTCCAATTCACTAAATCTCTTTAGCTATGAGTAATTTTTTTAAAACCAGTACATTGTATTTTTAATTTCAGGTATTTTAACTTTAATTTCCATCTATTTAGTCCTTTCTCAAATACAAACATTTTTATAATTTATTTTATTTGTTCATGTCTTCAATCCTTTGTATCGTTTTAAACACATATACTTCCTATTCTTAATGGAGTAATTCTTATCTGTGAAGTCTGTGTTGGTCTCATTATGCTGAGGTTGGTTTCTTCTGGTTCTAAGGGAAGGTGCCTTATTCTTGTAGGGTATTTCAGAGTTTCCGATTGTGAGCTCATGTTTAATTGATCTTAAGCTGTGGGAACCCTTATGGTCCTGGATGAGATGTATTTATCCAGAGAGGATTTATGTTTACTCCTCCTTACACCAGGAGGCCCTAAAACCCAGGACCTTGCTCAGTGTTCCCCCAATAAAAAAATGTGTTAGTACTTTCTATGTGGCAGACACTGTACTATTTACAGCCTCCCCTTGGAGATGGGAAAATGAGATGAAAGGAGATTATTTAATTTGAACAAAATCACACAGATCATTTATGGCTGAACTGGGATTTGAACCCAGGAAGCCTTAATGCCATACTCTCAACCACGCTGCTCTGATACATCTTCCCACCACAGCAGGTATACCTTCAAACCACAAACCCACGTAGGAGCTGGCCTTTGGCCACATAGTCTCAGCCGGCTTTCCTTCCTGTTTCTTGCCTGAGTCCATTTGGGATGCTAGAACAGAATTCCAGAGTGGTCTTACATAGCAGACATTGATTTCTCAGCCTGGAGGCTGGGCATCCAGATCAAGGCACTGGCAGATTCAGGCTCAGGGGACGGCCGTCTTCCTGGTGCATAGATGGCATCTTCTGGCCATGTCCTCATGCGGGCAAAGGAGAAAGGGAGCTCTTTGGTGTCCCTTTTGTGAGGGCACTAACCCCCGTCATGAGAGTTCCACCCTCATGACCTAATCATCTCCCAAAGACTCACCTCCTACTGGCATCACATTAGGGGTTAGGATTCAATGTAGGGATCTGGGAGCAGGCACAACCATTCAGTCTATAATGGCTCCCACTTGCCAACAGGCAGGTTTTCGCCCCTAGCCTACGCTGTGTTCTCCTTGGAGGACTTTTCTTTGGGGGGGGGTCTCATTTCTAAGGGACCGAGGTCTTGCCTTGTGCCCCCATGCAGTTGTTAAAACCTATAATTCTAAGTACCTGGTGCTGGTGATCATCCTGCTTCAGCCCCACCTACTGCTCTGATTTGACCCCCTTTTCTTGGTGGTCTCTAACTTGTAACAATTTCCTTTATTATTCTGTGAGTTCACTTTTCCATTTAAAGTTATGTTGGTTATAATTTATCCAACCTTTGTAGGTGATTTTTACTGAGACAGCTTTATAAGAATTTCCAAATTGCTGTATTGCCAGAAACAGAACTTTTTGTTTCTCCTGTTTTTAAAAAAAATGTTTTATTTTTACATTAATGTCTGAGGGTCTTTGGCTTTGGTGAGTACCAGCCCTTGGTCTCTGTGGGACAAATGTTCTGAAGTTTGGTATTCTGCCTAAGTTTAAGTGACAACTTGTCTGCATGCAAAACTCTAGGCAGTAATTCTTTTTCCCTCCATGTTTGGACACCCTCTGTCTCAACAGTGGATTGGAAGCACCGGAGCAATATTTTTAATCTTACTTTTTTATCTTTGCAGGTTATCTGCTTTATTCCTTTGAAAGTGTTTTAGAATCTTCTCTCCCCTTTGATGATCTTAGACTTTACTCTAATGGGTCCAGGTGAAGTTTATTTTTTTTTTATTTTGTTCTATATTGTTTAATCTCTCCAGCTGGGGCCCCTATAAGTCCTTTCCAGCTGAGAACATCTTTTCCTAAACCCATGAAATTCTTGGTCTTTTCTTGTTTTTCAAAAAAACGTCCTTTTCAGGTTTTTACCTTTCTCTGTGCTGGCAGGGCTCCTATTATGTGAATGTCTAGACCTCGTTCCCCCACATCCACTGTCTCCCAGTGCTCTCGCCGTCCCCGCGCCTTCTTCGTGAGCTGCTTACCTGACCCCACCGCCTCCTGGTGTCCTGGCACTCTGACAGCCCACCCACCTATTGAGGTCACCCCTGAAAATATTGTCATTTCAGACTCACTTCTCCGATTCTTTTTCAGGAAGGCTTGAGCCTTCTTCACGTGTTTAATTCCCTCAGTTACTACTCTGAGGACATTTTTAAAATTTTTATTTTATATTCTCGCTCTGTCTGATTCATTAATTCTGTTTTGTCTGGCACAGGCTGTTTTTCATAAAATAGCATGTGTGCATCCCAAATGTCTCCCCACCCTTCCTTTAGAGCACTCAGCTGCTTTGGCTGATGGGTGCATCTGCCAGATGGGGTACAATCCTCAGCCCCAGCTTCATCTTCTCCAGAGGACACCTTTGCATTTTTCCAGCTGTGGTAGAGGTGGTTGAGAGGAGAGAGCCTCTCAGGCGGCACTCTGGGCTCACCCACCCCCTCTCTCCTGCCCAGCTCCACAGGGCTCGTCTTTCAATGTCTCAATCCCCCTACCTACACCCTGTTTTATTAGGGAGCGGCCCCTGGATTTGCAGTTGCAGCTAAGAGGGTAGAAAGAGGGTGAGGAGGAGCAGGAAGGCCTGAGAAGCCACCCCATGGGCTGCAGTCACCCCTTAGCTGGGCTACAGCATTGCCCTGGCAGCACCAGGTTGCCTCTCTTGGAGATGGCTGGGGTACAGAGGGCCCTGTTGCTTTCCCAGGGTAGGCAAAGGTGGGGGAGCAGAGCACAGAGGCCTCCAATGGGACTGTGAGCTGCACGCCATCAGCCAACCTGTGGAAGGCGGGGACCCTGGAGAAAGGGATGGAGATGCCCAGCAGCTCCCTTGTCCTTCAGGCATGGTGGACATGCATCGCCATCACATGAAAGGATACAGGAATTGGGATGGGTGCTATTTAGGTCAGGAGAGATGTCTAAGAGGGTAGAAAGAGGGTGAGGAGGAGCAGGAAGGCCTGAGAAGCCACCCCATGGGCTGCAGTCACCCCTTAGCTGGGCTACAGCATTGCCCTGGCAGCACCAGGTTGCCTCTCTTGGAGATGGCTGGGGTACAGAGGGCCCTGTTGCTTTCCCAGGGTAGGCAAAGGTGGGGGAGCAGAGCACAGAGGCCTCCAATGGGACTGTGAGCTGCACACCATCAGCCAACCTGCGGAAGGCGGGGACCCTGGAGAAAGGGATGGAGATGCCCGGCAGCTCCCTTGTCCTTCAGGCATGGTGGACATGCATTGCCATCACATGAAAGGATACAGGAATTGGGATGGGTGCTATTTAGGTCAGGAGAGACGTTTCAGCACTCAGCTCAGAGATGTCCACTAGACATGGGCTTGTGTGCCAACTGTGACAGACTGGCGTGGCTGTGTACTCCAGTGATTCTTAAACTTTACCTGCAAACCAGTGGCTAGAGGATCTTGCCAAAATGCAGACTCTGACTCAGTGGGTATGGGTGGAGTTGAGGTTCTGCTTTGCCAGCGAGCTGCTATGTGATGACCATGTCTCTGGCCCATGTCTATGGACCACACTTAGAGTAGCGACATTCTGGAACCCTGTGTGGGGTCCAGCAGGAAGACTGGATCACCAAAGTGATGGGGAAGGACGTGCCAGCATGCAGCAGCTTTCATCTCTGATCAAGACATTCGCTCTTTTTGACACTTAGATGTGACTTGGAAAACCTCTTTTTTATTCTGTGAATTTTCTCTGTAGTGTGAGACCATCTTCCATCCACTTCACAATGCAACCAATCTATTCATTTATTGATAATCAAGTGTTAACAGTTAGTAATTCATTCATAATTGTATTAATGCAATCGATCTTCATTCATTCTTTTACCCGACAACCCTTTATTTAGTGCCTCCTCTGTGCAAGGCGTTGTTCCTAGCAGAGAACACAGCAGGAAACAAAGCAGACACAGTCCCTGCCCATTTCTGTAGGAGGAAAGAGACAATAAATGAATGATTAGATGTAGGAATGAATAAACTCCTGTGTGAAATACGTAGGAAATACATTGGAAATGCGCAGATGAAAAAGGAGTAACTATGTCAGGAGGAGGGAGAGGGGGGCGTGCTGGGGCAGAGCAGGAAGGACTGTCTTTGTCAGGCTCAAGTTGAAACAAAGACCCAGGCAGAAGGAAGAGCAGGCACAAGGCCCCGGGGCAGGGCTCAGGCCTATTTTGGCCACAACAGTAGACCCGTGTGGCAGGAGCACAGGGATGGAGGGACCCAGGAGAAAGAGATGAGGTCAGAGCAGGAGTGTAGGCAGATGATGTGGGCCCTTGAGGACATGCAAGGACCTTGGTTTTTGCTCTGAGAAATGGGCTAGGATTAGGTGGCTTTGGGCAGAGCAGCCCTGTGATATTACTCACATTTTAAAGTGATCACCCAGGCTACTCTGTGAATAATCTGGAGGGGGGTTAGGGAAGGACACTGGAAGCCTACAGAGCAGTTAATTCTGGTACAAGATAGTGGCATGGGTGGAACTTGGCTTGTGGAGGAAGACCTATAGTACATTCTAAAGATTGGATGTGGGGTGTGCAAGGAAAAGGAGACAGGTTCCAAGGATGGCTCCAAGGCATCTCTATTTACTGAGACAGCAGAATAGGGTTGCAATTGGGCATCTGTTAGACACATGTGTGGGGTGTTGAGAGGACAGTTGGGTCTACACATCTGGAGTTCACACAGAGGTCCAGGTATTATCTGTAATTGGGAGGTATTAGTGTAGGCATGGTATTAAAGCCACAGGACTCGGTGAGGCTGCCTGGGGGATGGTGCAGCTGGAGAAAAGAGGTTCAAGAAAAATCCTGGAACACCTACCTGTCTATGGAGAATACAGAAGAGATGGAGAAGAAAGAAACATCAGCCAAACATAAAGTGTGTTTTGGCAACTTGACACATGTCCTTCCATGTCCTGGAAGGCTAAGCCTTTTGGGTGCGTGTTTGTAATGTCTAATAGGGCTGGGCTGCAGTGTCATGCCTCCACCTGTAGGTGGTGCAATTTGGCAAGATGATAGACTCCAAAGGCATGTATTCATTTTATTTTTTAAAATTTTATTTATTTATTTGTCAAAGAGAGAGAGAGAGCACTCAAGAGTGGAGGAGGGGCAGAGGGAGAAGCAGGCTCCCTGCTGAGCAGAAAGCCCGATATGGGGCTCAATCACAGGACTCTGAGATCATGACCTGAGTGAAGGCAGACGCTTAACAACTGAGCCACCCAGGCGCCCCTAAAGGCATGTATTTTAGACTTAAAACATGGGGTCCTGAAAGCCTCAGTGATTTTGTAAATTTTAGATTTGTATATTTAGTTTACTTAAAATAACACACACAGAATTAACTTAAAATGGGTCAACCTTGTGTTAAAATCCTTATGATACATGTACACAGATATATGCAATAGAAATAGTGCCGACGTTTTGTCACAACAAATATCCTGAATCTGAAATTAAACTTAAACACATCTCAGAGTTTGGATCAAAATCTTGAGATGATTTCTTTGCTCTATTTCCAACTGACTTCGTTGCCATGTCTCTGTAATTGGCATCCCAGATTCTCTTTTGCAAGGTGAAAATCTGTGTGAAAATCCCCCCAAATTCTTTTACATCTCAAAGCCAAACTTTGGAAGGATGGTGTATAAGTAACTTGGCAGGGGCAGTCTAGAGTAGCTAAAACCCCAGCACTGAAATTCTACTCATTAACAAGTTGTTAAATAATTAATAGGTTTGTGTTTAATTGCTTCTGTGTATATAATCTTGCTTTTTCTGAAAACCATCATTAATTTTCAGTTAGTTCCACTCGAAGTAACAAGGCCTAATGCTTCCAGTTGGAAAAAATGAATATTTATGAACACTTGGTCTATCCGAAGCTAGAGGAAAAATAGAATTATTCAGCTCCTTAATGTTTAAAAATGGGGAGGGGGGAGAGAAACTTGTCCGTTTTAGTGTCTGACAATTTGTTTATTTGGCAAGTTTAGCTCTCTGACCTTGGCTAATTTCTCTAGAGAGCTTGTTAAATTTTATCTTAAGTGGAAATTCTGTCCTCAAAAATTTCGGTTTCCAGAAGACTGCACCTAAGACAATGTCACACTTTCACACAGATGGAACCATACGATGATGTTTCTGTCATGGATGCCAGTTGGGCAGCATCCGTTACCTGCACACAAGCAAGCGGCTCTAAGACCAGTTAGTGCATCCCACAGTAGACGAGAGGCCCTGGGGCCCGGGGCCTCGCAGCTCAAACGGACAAATGCATCCTGCAACGCAATTCCCCAGCGGACATCCATCCTCTATCTCTGCACCCACACAGCTGGCAGACATTGTTGGGATCGGACTGATACCACTCTTCAGAACAGAAAGTCATGATTTAGGGATTTTTATTTTTTATTTTTTTGGAAGATGTAGGATCTGGGGCAATTTTACTTTCTTCTGGGTAGCCCTCGTGTTTTCCAAATTATTTATCATTACCAAGTAACATAATAATATAGAAATATCCATTCACTGTGGCTTTAAAAAAAAAAAAAGATGCTCAAAAAGGTACTCTGAGATCATTCGGTAACAGGGTCTGCTTGTCGGTTTCACCGACTGTTTTCTGGCCGGAAGGAAAGCAAGATCCTTCTGTATGCGCATTCCGAACCAGTGT
Source organism: Ailurus styani (assembly GCA_002007465.1). Taxonomy (NCBI): domain Eukaryota; kingdom Metazoa; phylum Chordata; class Mammalia; order Carnivora; family Ailuridae; genus Ailurus; species Ailurus styani. Next base: position 193,090 of record LNAC01000237.1, on the reverse strand, counting down.
GCTGCTTCGTTTCACATGTTTCTGATTATTGTAAAGATGGCAACTTGTTGTATGTGGCCTTCTGGGACATGTATTTTCATGCAACATTATGTTTCCAAGATTCATCGTTTGTTGTGTATATCATAGTTCACTCCTTCTTAACGGTACATCTCACCATGTGACACTCTCAGGTTCATTCATGTTTAATGGTGCATAATATTCTACTGTACGAATACTATACCTTTTTTTAATTCTCTGTCCTATTGACAAAACTTTGGGTTGTTTCCAGTTTTGCTTTGTTTTTTCCTGATCTGAACTGTGCTGGTCCCTGGTGCACCTGTGTAAGAATTTCTTCAGGTCCTTAGGACTATACTGCCCGGTTCTCACATTATCTTTACAAGATAATGCCACACGTTTCCAAGGTGGCTGTAATTAGACTAATGCTGTTTCATGAGCGTATTGGCTGCTGCCTGTCCCATGGGGTCAAGCAGTCTATCATAATTGGCATTTGCCTGGTTTCTAATGAGGAAAGTATCTCCCTTGTTTTTTGGATGTGTGTGTTTCTATTTCTGTGAACTGATAGTTCATGTCTATTGCACATTTTACTATTGGTTCATTTCTTATTGATTTAAAGGACACCTCTATCAATTCTAAATACCAAAATCTTTCTGTTTTCAGTTACCTGTGTTGAACATACCTTCTCTCAGTTTCTAGATTTTTTTAATAGTATGTTTTGATAATCATGTTTTTAATTGCAACGTAGCCAAGATTATCAATCCCTTAAAAGTATTTAGCTTTTCAGTTCTGTTTAAGAGATCCTTCTGTTTCAAGGTCAGAAAGATATTCTTCCGTATTTTCTTTTAAACATTTTGGAGATAGGCTTTTTAAGTTTTAAATTTATTTGGAATTATTTTTTGTATAGAATAAGTTGGGCACCTTAGTTCACTTTTTATTTTTTTATTTTTACTTATTACTTATTTATATTTTTTAAAATGTTTTTTATTTTGGAGAGAGAAAAAGAGAGAGAGAGAGAGAAAGAGTGGGTGGAGGGGCAGAGGGAGAGAGACAATCCTGAGTCAGATATGGTGCTCGATCGATCCCAGAACCCTGAGATCGTGACCTGAGCTGAAATCAAGAGTCAGCCACTTAACCAATGAAGCCACCCAGGTGCCCCAACTGTATCAGCACTATTCACTGAAAAATTCCTTCCTACCCATTACTCCACACTGTCATCTCTCTCCATGTGTGGGTCTGATTCTGGGCTTGCTGTGTGTTACATCTGGCTAATTCATCAAATGCCTGGGCAATGTCCCATGGCCTCACTCCAGGATGCTTTATGGCAAGTGCTGATGGCGGCGGGTATAGGTCTCCTGTTCCGGTCCTTACTCTTACTGGTGTTCTTGATCTTTTGCACTTCCACAAGCATTTTAGAATCCATCTGTCAGGTTCCGTAGACTCTATTAGAATTTGAATTGGAAATGCACTGCCTCTAAATCTGTTGAGGCAGAATTGATGTCTTTTTGACATTGAGTTTTCCTACTATGAACTTGGACATATTATGGTACCCCAAACAAGAAGCTATTATGAAGTAAGAGTGAAAATAGCAAAGAGATCGAAACAAGATTTGTCAAAGGAATATTTCATAGACAGCCGAGGGGCAGAATGAAAGTGGTTCAGAGCTGAGTCACTGATTTGGAAGAGAGGATGAGGTGGTCGGCTATCATACAGAACAGGAATATAAAGAGAAATCGTAAGGAAAAAATAAAGAGACATGGATGATTGATTCAAGAAATAAAATAATTACCTAATAATGTGTAATCCAGAAAGTGATGAGAGAGAAAAGATTAGGGGAAAAAAATGATTAAAAGACAATAGAAGAGGAGCGCCTGGGTGGCTCAGTGGGTTGAGTGTCTGACTCTTGATTTCAGCTCAGAGTCATGAGATCAAGCCCCTTGACAGGCTCCGTGCTCAGTGGGGAGTCTGCCTGAGATTCTCTCTCTCCCTCAGCCTTTCCCCTGCCTGCCTGCTCTCTCTCCCCAAAATAAATACATAAATCTTTTTAAAAAGACAATAGAAGAAAGTAGTTTGATTTTAAGAAAGATTCTAGTCTAAAGAAACCATTCAAAACCCAGCAAAAACAATGACAATGTACACAGTCCTAAATACAGCTAAAATCTCTGAAGTCTAAGTTAAAAAAACAAAAACAAAAACAAAAGCAAAAAAACTAAGCCAATCCCAAAAATGTATGGAAGAAAGGTAGGCTACTCTCAAAACATCAAGGATTAGACTAGCATCTGATTTATCATTTTTAAGTAAGATTCTTTTATTATTATTACTATTTATTTGTCAGAGAGAACACACACAAGCGGGGGGAGTGGAGGCAGAAGGAGAAGCAGGCTCCCAGCGGAGCAGGGACTCCGATGGGGGGTTCGATCCCAGGACTCTGGGATCATGACCTGAGCCGAAGATAGACATTCAACCGACTGAGCCACTCAGGCATCCCTTTAAGTAAAATTCTTGAAGACAATGGGGTTTATTTGTTTTTCTGGTGTTGCTCTGTAAAGTTCCCTATTGGTTTGGTTATTACCCCTTATCAGATACGTCATTTGCAAGAACAAACAAAGAAGAGACAAACAAAAATCCATACTCTCTCTCTCTGTCTCCTTTTTTTAAAACCAGTCTGTTCAATACAGAGAAAAAACTCATGGTTAGTAGAAAGGTGGTGGTTGGGGGATGGGTGAAATAGGTGATGATGAACTTGTCACGATGAACGGGGAGAAATGTACAGAATTGCCGAAGCACTAAACCGTACATCAAAGAAAAGACAATGGGGACAATATTTCCAAAGTTCAAAGGAAAAGGAGTTCAAGTTAAAAGTATGTTTTAGGCCAAATAGTTAAGAAAGATAACAAAACAACCCCTGCAAACATGCAGATTTTTAAAAATTCATATTACTCGCAAATTGTTCCTGAAAGAAAGTCCTGTAGCAAGCACACCAGCAGAGCAAAAGTTGGATCCCAGGACAAGGGAGGCACACAACACAAGAAAAAGTGGAAGGTAACAAAGACAGAAAACTTGTTGTCTTTATTTGGAGTAAAACAATTAAGTTTTACTTAAGTAAAAGTAAGTAAAATGATTTTGGGTAAAAAGATTAAAAAGAGTCATAGTGGGGAAAACATTGACACAGTCTGCAGCTAAAACCTGGCCCAGCTTAAATAATGTAGATTATTTACCAGGAGAGGGAATCTAGAAAGAATTGTGCTAAAAGTCTTGTCTTTATGGTAAAGAGGTTATAGAATTAATTTTGGAAATTTACAGGAAAAAGAAAAGCATATATAATTATGTTTGGCAAAAAGTTTAAAGGCCATTACTCTTTTACCAGAAACAGAGAGTAGCTATTCTAAACCTCTCAAATAAAAACGTGAAATACAAGAAATGAACCAAATACAACAGATTTCAAGAGGGAGCTAGAAACATCGGGATGGTGGAGATGGGGGAGAAGATGTCATTTCAATAACCACGAAGGAGTTAAAGTTTGGCTTGGAGCAAAAGCAAGAAATATAGTAAAAGGTGATTTCTGGGAACATACCTAAAACAACAGAAAAGGACAATGAGCAGATGGACAGCCATTTCAGAAAATAAAGTCCCGTAGTGTACACGATTATCAGAGATTCAAGAATAAATAAGTAACGCAAAATGCAGAGTCTCCGAGGGCCTTGCCGCGGCCAGACACCTACTTTTCACTGCCCACTGGTGTCAGGTGCGTGTCTCGCACCAATACATCAGTAAGATTACACAAGGAATCCACGGGCTCGATGACTTCACAGCTATCTCACAGGTGGAAATACTGAGGTTCAGAGAAGGTCAACAGTTAGCCAAGGATGGTGAAGCTGGGATACGGCCGAGCAGGAGCGGAAGGGCTGGGGTTCACAGAGACAGCCTCCCACAAACAGAGCCCCAGCAACAAAACCCTGCCAGCGGAGCGGTGTCTCCGCCCTGTCGGTCCTCCTGCTCCTATGAGAGCAGACATGTCCTCCCGCCCGCGGCCCTAGCTCTGCGGAGACACGTGGCTCCACGTCCTCCCCCACGCGGCATCGTCCTCCCTTACAGGTCTGTCCTGAACTTGGAGCCTCTCCTCAGCCCTCCTACAGACCGCACCAGGGCCATCCGGCTATTCCGGAGACAGAAGTCCGGTTCTCAAGTTCAAGGATCAGCGAGAGCTCTAACTAGGTCAGAATGGGCTTTCCTATGGAAACTGTGGTTGCGTTAGGGTGGGATCCTTGTTTGCAAAGACGTGTCTGCCTCTCCTGCCCAGAGTCCTCTGAAAAAGTGGGATGAATACCTATCTGCTTGACAGGGGCCGTGCGGCCGGGGGGAGGCCCATTGTCCAGCCTCCTTCCCTGTTATTCAGAGGCTGGTCTCTGCTCCAGGCCCACCGTGGGGCACAGACAATGCCCCGCCTCGGGACGAGAGGGAAGAAAGAAATCCAGGGGGCAGATTGCAGGTATGAAAACATGCCTGTTTCATTTAACCCGCAGACAGGTAGACAAAGGGTGACGCGTAATGAGCTGTTGTTTGCAAATGCCGGAAGCTTCCCGCAGTGGGGTTTCTGCACAGCATTGTGGTTATTTTAAGACACGCAAGTGTGTGATAGAGAAGAAAATGCGCCCAGGGCCCAGCTCTTCCCCAGGGCTGTGTACCGGCTCAGCTTGTGTTCTCTCATCCCGCACAGTCCTTCTTTCCAGCTAAAATTTCTGCAGAGCAGAGTCTGGGTCCCGCGAATGAGGCCCCCGGGGGTGCTGCGCGCTGTGGGACAGATACTGACGGCCCCAGGTTGTGGCCCCAACCGACCAGCCCTGCTCCTCTCCCTCCCCCACCTGCCCCGTGCTTTCTTGCTCCAGACCTTTCTCGGCATCTTCCCTCCCGGCTGCTTGGCCTCGACCTGCTCCCCATCCTTGTTCCTTGGGAAATCCTACCCAGGAGACAGGGAGATTTCGGAGAGCATGCGGAGTCCGGGGCTCAGTGCTGGCATCTGCTAGCTGTGTGATCCCGTAGCTGAGGGCGCGGTTGTGCACATTGCCACCCTCGCCGCGACCGCAGTGACAGCGGCAACAGACAGAAACGAAACGGCTGGTAAGATAAGCAGTTTCTCACTGAGCCTTCGCGTCAACACTTAGAGTGAGATGCTATTATCTCTGTTTTAGAAATGAGTTAAATACGGGGCTGAGAGTTCAAAGAAGGCTCGGGATTATTTGCTTCCAGTTGAAGGAAATGTCCCAAACCGGTAAATCCATAGAGACAGAAAGTAGGTTAGTGGTGACTTAACAGCTGCGGTGGTCGGTGGGGAGTGATCCTTAACCCGCCCAGAATTTCCTGTCGGGGTGGTGAAAATATTTGGGAACCAGATGGTGATGGTCATACAATACAACAGATTTAGTAAATGCCACTGAATTTCTCACTTCAAGATAGTTTAAAATGGTCATTTTATGTTATGTGTATTTTACCAGAATTTAAAAGAAGTTTGTGGAACATGTATGAGTCTGAGTCCAAGGCATGGGGTCTAATCATTGGGCTCTGGGGCTATGTTACCTGCTTGGCTTTGGAAGTTCCAAAGCTGTGGAAACTGGAGAGTTAGGTATCATGCAACCTGGGGGGCCCTGTGCAAAATGAGATGCTAAAAATTCACTAGGAGTTTCAAGACAATGACAGCAGAGCATTGGGCCGAGTGCTGGGGCCTGTTGAGCACGGGGCCCTGGGTGGCTGCACGAGGGCCCGCGAAGCCGGCCCTCCCCCCAGGGCCATCCTGACGTCCGCGCACAGCCGTGTGTAGACGTTACCCTCGGAACTGGAAACGGGAAGGAGCCCTGTCACAGAACCTAAGGCCTGCTGGCCTGCCCTCTCCGCCCTGGCCAAGCGGACCCTGCTAAAATCGGGAGGAGGGTTTGAGCCCCCTGCAAGCCAGAGGAGAACTTCAAGCTGGACGGAACACTACACGAAGGAGCCAGAGAAGGAGAAGGGAGAAGGAAATACCCACCATTGACTGACCCGCCGGCGTAGTGCCTGCTGTGGGACAAGAATTCAATCTCACTTAATCCGCAAGCATCCTGCACGATGGCTCTTTTTAGAGGGAGACAAGTCCCAGAGCTGGGACAGGATCTTGTCACAGATTCGTGCCCTGATGTTTGTCCAACGCCGCACGGGTTGGAGGCGGTGTGACAGGCACACAAAGGCAGGTCCACGGAAGGGCTCTGTCCCTGACGTCCAACACCTCTCAGCGGTAACCGGGCGAAAGCCTTGGCCGGGTGTCACGTCAGAGAGTCTTCGTGCCAGACACACCTGGGTCTGGTCTCGCTGGTCAGCCCCCCACCCTCCCACCCCT
>LNAC01000237.1:101827-186617 GCA_002007465.1 Ailurus styani | reverse complement strand
CCCTCCCACCCCTGCAACCCCCACCACAGCTCACCTCCCTCCGGCTCTGCCGCAGGTTTGACTCAGGGGCATGGAGCGTAGCAGCCTCCCTCTTGGCGGCTGGTGGAGGTTTTGGCTTGAGTATGAACTTCATCCTGTCTTTCCGGTGGCTCGTTTGGACCGAGGCGTCCTCCTGAACGGCACCGTCGGCAGTTTCTCCGAGAAGCCGGGGCTGGTGGAGGTAGCGAGGTAGCACGGTTTCTGGAAATGCAAGCACGACATGTGTTCGGGGTCCCACCGTCTGGAGCCCGGGTGACAACTGTCACAGCTGCTGGTGTGGAAACGGGGCTGGCCTGTTCGTCTCCACGGGGGAGGGGGTGACTGCCCCGAACCAGGGTTCAAAGCCTGCTCCACCCCAAATTTCTGTTTTGGAAGGAGGCTCCTGCGGCACTTGGAAGCTGGCTGTGGTCATGGTGACCTGAGCCGGCGGCCGCGTGGCCGAGTCCACGCCTGATGCTGTCCCGCCTGATGTTCTCTGCAGAGCGTGGCTGCAAGCGTCCGAACGGGGACGCTCCGTGCGCAAGGGAGGGGCTGCGTGGACGCTCACAGGGTTGCCCTCAGTCGGTTTGCGGCGCTCCCCTTGCTTGTCATTCCTTCTCACCCAGCCTCCTGTGGGCCTGGAGGGCTGCTTTTGGGGGTGAGCCCTGTCGGACCCCTCCTCTGGCTGCTTGTCAGGGCTGTGCGCTCTCCCCCCGCCCGACCCTTGCAGCCGGACAGCCTTGTCTACCTCTCTCCCGCCTCTGCCCCTGCCCGGCCTGCCCGACCTCCTTTCTCAAGGGAATCCCCCGAAGTCACGTGTCCTGTGTGCTCCCAACATCTCCGTCTTCTCTGCTCGTTTTGCCTGTTTCCAGTCCATCCCTCTTCATGCTTCCACCTCGAGACATTGCATGTTCCCCCAACAGGATCTTTCTCCTCCCGTAGGAAGGATCGGAGGCTCAGTCCCTCTGTATAAACAGTCTGCTGTGCCTTGGAACCTTCCCGGCCATGGCCGCGGGCCCCTCTCCGCTCCCCATCCTCCGAGAGCCCGTATCCCTTCGGGCTCCCTTCGGGCTCCCTTCCGGCTTCTCTTTGGCTCTTGGTCTTTCTGCAACAGCAGACTTTTCTCTGCATTCCTGATGCAATTGTCAGACTTGTGGTTTCCGTCTGGCTCCAGAAACCCTTGGAACCCTCCCTCCAGCCCCTCTGCGGCAGAGAAGCGCCCCTGCCCTGTGCCCTGCTGCCCATCCGGTGGGAAGTGGCAGCGGGGAGCAGGCCTCTCCTTTGGTTCTCTCCGTGTGTCTGCCTCCAGCCTGCGGACGGTGAAGGAGGGACACATCTCCACGTGGTTGGCATCATACCCTGTTCTCCTGCTCTCCGGCCGGTGTCGCGTGTGCCTTCCCACGACACCCTTGCTTGTCCGTGCTGGGCTCCAACGCCGCCCTGGAGAACCTTACACTGAGAGACACCATTTAACCCGGAGGGTAGAAAGGCATATTTAGGCAGGATTGTGCTTGTTAATATGTGCATTGTTTTCTCAAGTACTTGAGCATAATATTAAGCATTTCATACTTAGCTGATTCTTTTCTCATTTTTAATCAGGAAACCATGAGAACAAATAATGCCTTTCCTAGGAACCAGGGCCTAAGAGCCACACACTTCACTGGTCAGTTAAGTGACCTGTGTGCTAACTGGTCTTTTTCTAGGGATCATTAGTGAAGAGACTGTAACAATGATAACAGTCATCTGAGTACTAACACCACCATGCTGTATACACAGTAAGCATTTCCCAAAACAAACATTTCTGAAATAAGTATTTCTAAGTGTCGAGGTATGGTAGATATTTGTTGGAGAGAAATCCGATTTATGAAAAAAGGACCTTGCAATGAATCCTCGGCAAGCCAAAAGCTCTCTTACAGTCTTGGAAAAGGGATGGCGAGAATGGTTTTGAGTGGTCCGGCACGGTGTACAGATGTTCTTTTGATGCTCATTAACGTCTGCTCACTGTCAGGTGTTCAGAGTGAGCTTGAAAAGGTGGGAAGGCACTTTTTTGGAATATTTAAGATCTGATGTTTGGGGCTTGGTGCCAGTGCTTCCGGCAGATTTGAAATATCAAAGGATAAAATAACACCATGAGATTATAGGACCACAGACACTGCAGGATAAAATTCAAAAGGCCCAGCCACAAGTTAATGAGTCCTGTCTCTCTCCACTGAATGCTCCGTACCATGTGTCAATAAAATGTAAAACTGTGCTAGCAAAGATGTCTCAGATGTATTTTTATTTAACCCCCCGGGGTCCCCATTAGAACTATAACGTTAGCCTCGGAAGCAGAGTAAGGTCAGAGGGGTCCTGGTAACCAGCACACCAAGTATTTGGTGTTTCATTTGGTGAATGAAGTCCATTCTCATCCCAGAGCTAGGCAAGGGGAATGTCATTCTTCCCATTATACAGACGATAACTGGGACCTGGTGAAGTCATACAACTTCTCCAAAGTCCCACAGCTGGAGTCACGGAATTGGGGTTTGCACACAGTCCTGTCCGCTCCAAAGCCTGGACTGTTTACCACTACCCTGAACTGTGTCCATGGGATGGCTTAGGGGATGGGCTGAGTCTGACCTTCTGAAACAGATCAGGGGAAATAGAGCCTCAGCCTTAGGGTATGCATCCCATCCCAGAACAGCCTCTTGGAGTGTTTAACTTGTACCAAGTAAGTGGCTGCAAAGAGCTCAGTGCAATTTGTTTCTTGCTGGGACTTCACACCTGCACCCAGGAGTCCAGAAATAACACCATTCAGCCCTGATCGCTGTTTTGCAGAGACTCGTGCTACACTCAACAGATGTCTTTTGATTCTGCAATGTTTCCCACTGTCAGAGCTGAAAAAGCAATAAATAATAACTCTCCCACATTTACATAGCAATTGAACACACTGCATAGTAAAATAACTTTGTTTCTTTTCATTTCGATATTTTGTAATGTCTTCTAGTTCTCAGGACTCTTGCATATCATTCCCGGGATGCTTGTGGAGAGCAAATATTTAGACTACATGGACATTATTCCGTTTTTGAACATATTTTTTGGGTGAAAATAAATGTCCCTTAGAGCAGATCATGCTACTGTCTCTGATGAATAGCCCGTAAGCCTCCTTAATTTATTTCTGCTTTCTTTGTACGGCACTATCTTTGAAACAGCTCTTACGGCAACCACAGATGTGTGTGAGGTATTTTCCATCTTTTCTACTCTCCCTGCTAAAGGTTTGTATGGAAGTAAGCTAATCCCAAACAAATCCTGAGTGCGTTATCCTTTAGTTAAAATTTTCTATTCCCGTAAGGCCATTTCCACCAAAGCGCAAGGGGCTGCGTCAGTACTTTGTTGTGACAACCTCAACACTACACCACAGAGTGCTTGAGAGGAGCAGACGGGGGTTCACATCTGGAAACACTGGTTGTTATTCTGAAGTTTTGATACAACGTTGGTCGTGGCTCATGAGGGTTTTGTTGTTTCAGACTTTGTCAGCATGAACTTAGGGTGAAGATCCCCTTAACCCCCCGAGAGACACGGGGCTTGTGGTACCAACTGTGGGTCCATTTCAGAATCCAGTGTGCTCAGAATTTGTGTCCAGGAAGGAAAAACACGAAGGTCGTGGCGCCATAAAGAACGGTAGCCTGAGCAACAAGGAGGCAGCTCAGAACCCGCTTCCCCGAGTTGATACCCTTTGTCAAAAGCAGGGTTAGCAAGATGCCGTGCTTAATAGCGAGGAGCTGCCTTTCTCTTAATTTAGCTCCCCTGATTATTGAAAAATGGTTACAGGAAGATTAAGCTGTAAATGTAATGGCATTAGCAAATAGCACAGGGACACAGTGATTCATCAGTCTGCAAGGCACTGGGCGTCCCGACTCCACTTCCGCCGACTTTATTATTAATACTAATGAACAATTATAGCTGGGCTATCTGGGTGGCTCGCATGGTGGGGTTCCAAGGCACCGTGCTAATATTAACCTGTGCCCTAATATTAATCTGTTCACTTGCACACCTTTGCAGTTCTGCGTTCAAGGCAGGTGAGTAGCCAAGGAGGAGGATGGCTCGCAGGTGGGTGTTATAACCAGGATGGGATTTGCAGTCAACTCTGTGGAGATGCCTCCCGGTGGGTGCTGGAAAGAGCCCCAGAGCAGGGAGCAGTGGGGGTCGTGCCTGGCCGTGGAAAGGCTTATGGGCTCTGGTTCTGTCACTTCCTGTGTCAGCTGACCCATCTGTCGAAGGGGTTAGGGATAGAGGGAAATGAACCCCTTGAGACTGTACAGGTTACACTGGGTAAGTTGTGTAAGCCACAGCATTTAAAAAGTGATCCATGACTTCATTCTCCACGTCCTACTTGCAAAGTGGGCAACCCAGTCTTGTTCCTGCTCACATAGGTATCCTGAGGACTAAACGAGGACCCTCAGATTTATCAAGCAGACTTTTACTTACTCTCCGAGTCTGGTGCCACGATGGCGCTGAGTCCATGGGTCCGGGGTCCAGCCCTCGGTATCCACACGTGAGTTGGCAATGGAAGAAACACTTGGTAAAACTCTATGTGAAAAGAGAAGGGGTAAAAAGAGTTCTATGGACCCAGAGGAAGGGAGAAGGGAAACCTTCCTGGGTTTGTTCATTCTTTCATTTGAGAAATTTAACTGAGCGTGTACTATGTGTCTAGAATTATTCTGTGTGCTGGGATTAGAGAGTAAACAGGGCAGCTCCCTTGTGTTGGCTTCCTTCCAACAACTACAGTGGGAATAGATTTGAAATGTCAGGCACAGTGGCTGCCTGGCCATGCTCCTTCCCTCAGCTCCTTACCCTGCAGGAAGCATGACTGAGCAGGGCCCACCTGCTGGGCCCTGAAATCCATCACTACATTTGTTCCCAGGGCACGTTGCCTGTGGACTGCTCCCTACGAAGGACCGAGTGCAGCAGGGGTGCTAACACAGACCCTGTTGCTGGGAGAAAAGGGACTCCTTCCTCTGCCCAATTTGGCTCACAGATTCTCCAGGATTTCTGCTGAAACTACCAGAGAACCCCAGGCTGGCTAGGACTTTGCCCACCTCCGCCCTGCTCCCCTCCACCTGAGCACACCTGCATGTGTGTCCGCCCCTCTCTTCCAGCTTTTTGGGCTGCCCCTAGTTCCTGCCGCAGACATTTCTTCTAATAAAACCCTGCTTGCTCAATCCCCTCCTGGTGTCTGCTTCAGGGAGAACTCAGATCAATGAGATGTTTTGTAGAATAAAGCAAGGAAAAGGTAAAGAGAGGGATGGAGTGTAGGGAGCAAGCCATCTGAGCCACAGGAGTGCTCTTAGCAGAGAGAGCTTCCAGGCTGGTTCTCCTGAGAGAGAAGCTTAGTGGAGGGGGGTGCATTGCGGGGAGGAGCCCAGAGAGCCCCGAGCAGTGAGTGAAGGGACTGAGATACATGTGTAATGACATGAACCCATCATCGTAGAATCACACGGAACAATTTCACTGCCCCCAAAGTCCCCTGTCCTCCTATTCATCCTTCCTCCTCCCTAACCCTGGCAACCACGGATCTTTTCACTGTCTACAGTTTTGCCTTTTCCAGAATGTCACATAGTTAGAATCACGCCGTAGGTGACCTTCAGATTGACTTCTTTCTCTTAGTGATATGAGTTTAATGTGCCTCCGTATCTTTTCATGGCTTGGTCGCTCCTTTCTTTTTACTACTGAATCATATTCCATTGTCTGGATGGACTAGTTTATCCACTTTGCCCATGGAAGCACGTCTCGGTTGCTTCCAAGTTTGGGCAATTATGAATAAAGCTGCCTTGACATCCAAGTGTGAGTTTTCGTGTGGACACAAGTTTTCAGCTCCTCTGAGTAAATACCAAGGGATGTGGTTGCTGGATGGTATGGTAAGAGCATGTTGAGCTGTGTAAGAAACCTCTGACCTGTCTTCCCAGGGGGCCACACCGTGTTGCTTCCCCACCAGCAAGGGATGGGTATCCCCGTGGCTCCACATTCTCCCAGCATTTGGGGTTGGCGGTGTTCTGCATTTGACCGTTCTAATAGGTGAATAGCGAGTCTCATTGTTTTAACTTCCAATCCCCCCATGAAAGAGGATGTGGCAACTTCTCACCTGTTCACTTGCCATCTCTGTACCTTCTTTGAGGAGGTGTCTGTGGGTCTTTTGCCCATTTTGTAACCGAGTTGTTTGTTTTCTTATTGTTGAGTATTAAGGGTTCTTTGTGAATCTGGGTAACAGTCCTTTATCAGATATGTTTTTCTTCCAGTCTGTGGTTCCAAGTATTTTCTTCCAGTCTGAGGTTGGTCTTCTCAATCTCTCAATGCTTTCTTTTGCAGAAGTTTTTAATTTTAATGACAGTGACTTTATCAGTTCTTTCTTTCATGGATCGTGCCTTTGCGGCGTAGCTAAAAAGGTGACACCACACCCAAGATCATCCTGGTTTCCTCCTGTGTGACCTTCCAGTTCTATCGTTTTTTGTTTAATTTTTAGGCCTGTGACCCATTTTGAGTTAATTTTTTGTGAATGGTGTATAGGCTGTGTCTTGATTCAGTGTTTTTTGGTTGTTGTTTTGTTTTTATATGAGGATGTCCAGTTGCTCCAACACCATTGGTTTTAAAGACTTTCCTCCATTGTGCCGCCCTTGCTCAAAGATGTCACAGGTGAGTTTGTCAAAGATGAGCTGACTACTTATGTGCATCCACTTCTGGGCTCTCTTTTCTGTTCCATTGATCTATTTGTCTATTCTTTTGCCAATTCCCCACTCTCTTGATCACTGTAGCTGCACAGTAAATCTTGACTTTGGATTATGTCGGTCCTTCAACTTCGTTCTTTTTCAAAAATTGTGCTGATTTTAACTTACTATGTTTTGACTGGCCTAGAACAAAAGAATGAAGTGATAAAGTATTTGCTGTTTGGGGTATGGTTTCTTCTATTTAGCTTACTTTTTGTTGAGATTTTACCATGTTGCTGTGTGTACCAGCATTCCACTCCTGTTGTACTTTTGGGTAGTAACCTATTGTGTGAATGTGGTAAAGTCTGGTTTGTTCTTTTCCTGGTGATGGACCCTAGGGGCTATTTCCAGTTTTTGACTATTATGAATAAATTCATATGAACTTTATACATAAACTTTTGTGGATATGTGCTTTTATTTCTCATGTAAGGAATCCTAAGAGTGCAATGTGTAGTGTTTTTCAAGATTTACGAGAAAATGTCAGTCCATTTTCCTAAACAGTTTATCATTCCACCCCTACCCCCATAAACTGTGCATGAAATTTTCTGCTGCTTCTCATCCTTACCAACAATTTCTGTTGTCAGCCCTTCTAATTTAGCAATTCTGATGGGTGTGAAGTTCTATCACATTGTGACTTTGATTTCATTGACAGGATATTGATTGATATCGATATGATAGCTAATGATGTTGGGAGTTTTTTCCCTGTACTTACTGATCATCCATATACCTTCTTTGTGAAATGTTTGTTCAAAGTTTTGTTTCATTTTAATTGAATTATTTTATTTCTTTCATTTTGCTTTTGAATAGTAGCAGTTCTTACTATATTCTATAATGCATTTTTTCCTTTTCTATGGCTTACCCATTTATTTTGTTCATTGATTCCTTCTATAATAAGGAATTTTAAGTATTAATGAAGTGTAAGTGATCTTTTTTTTTCTTCTATGGTTATTGCTCTCTATGCTTGAGAAAATGCTGCTTACCCCGAAGTCACAAAATGTTGCTTACCCTGAATGTNTCTGTCAGTTGTCTTTTGGTTTTGTTGACTGTTTCCTTTGCTGTGCAAAAGCTTTTAATCTTGATGAAGTCCCAATAGTTCATTTTTGCCCTTGCTTCCCTTGCCTTTGGTGAGGTTCCTAGGAAGAAGTTGCTGCGGTTGAGGTCGAAGAGGTTGCTGCCTGTGTTCTCCTCGAGGATTTTGATGGATTCCTTTCTCACATTGAGGTCTTTTATCCATTTTGAGTCTATTTTTGTGTGTGGTGTCAGGAAATGATCCAGTTTCATTGTTCTGCATGTGGCTGACCAGTTTTCCCAACACCATTTGTTGAAGAGACTGTCTTTTTCCCACTGGACATTCTTTCCTGCTTTGTCGAAGATTAGTTGACCATAGAGTTGAGGGTCCATTTTTGGGTTCTCTATTCTGTTCCACTGGTCTATGTGTCTGTTTTTGTGCCAGTACCATACTTACAGATCGATTTTGAGAGAATTAATTTCTTAACAATATTAGGTCATCCAGTCCATGGACATCTCTATTTACTTACATCTTCTTTCATTACTTTTACTAATATGTCATCGTTTTCAGTGGGGAGCTTCTGCACATCTTTTATTTAATTTATGCTGGACTATTTTATAATTTCTGAAGCTATTATAAATTGAATTGATTTTTAAATTAAGTTTTCAATTGTTCATTTCTAGTTTATAAAACTATAACTGATCTGTGTGTATTGAGCTTTCCTCCTGTGACAGTGATTTATGTCCTTATTGATTATGGAAATTGCTTGTAGATTTCTTAGTACCTTCTATTTAAAAAGTCATGCCAACTGTGAGCAGAGATCGCTGTTCTCCTTCCTTCCTAACGTTTGTGCCTTTGTTTTTCTTGACTCATTGCAATGTCTTGGATCCTACTAATGTGGAATGCAGAAGACAAGAGTGAACACCTTGCTGTGTTCTCATCTTGGGGGAGGCAATGAATAATAAAGCATTGAGTATGGAGTTGGTTTTAGGTTTTTTCATTTTGTTTTGTTCTATAGGACCCTTTCAGACTGAGAAATTTTCAAATTCTAATTTAGTGAAATTTGGTGTTAAATTTTGCTGTGTATTTCGTGTGAAATTACTTAAATGGACATCTGATTCAATTGTATTAGTATGGAATATTGTTGACGGATTTTCAAATATTAAATCAACCTTGAATTCTTATTCTAACCTGATGTATTTTTACCTATATTGCTGACTTTTCATTATGAAAAAGGGTTTTTTTTCTTTATTTCTTTTAATAGTTTTTTCATGTCTTAGTATCTTAGTTATGATTTCTGCATAAAACAAATTGAGGTATATTTCTTACTTCTGTATGTTCTCGGAAGATTTATGGAGGATTGGTATCATTTTTACCTTGAATTCTTGATGCAATTACTAATATCACCATCTGAGCCTGAAGCTTTACCTTTCAGAAGACTATTGAAAATGAAATCCACTTATTTAATAGATAACTGGGCTATTTGGGCTTTCTATTTCATCTTATGTCAGTTTTGATAAGTTGTATGTTTCAAGAAATGTGTCCAAATGTGTCCATTTAACAACCTGAGTTGTTAAATTTATCAGCAAAAGTGTTCTTAGTATTCTCTTGCTATTTCTCTAGTGTCTGTAGGCTTTATAATAATCCACCTCTTATGACCCCAATATTAATTTGTGTTATGTCTCTTTTTTTCTAGCTTCAGATTTTCTTGATTTTTCAAAATCTTCATTATTGTTTTCTATTTTAATGATTTCTGCTCCTATATTCTTTGTTTTTTATATACTTTCCTCTTCTTTCACTGTCATTTTTAAGTTGAATTTTAGACCCTTGATTTTGGACCTTTCTCCTCTCCAACAAATATTTAAAGCTATGCATTTCCTTGTGTTTCTACTTTAGTTGCATCTCACAAATCTTGTCACATTATATTTTCATTATCACTCACTTTCTTTCTCTTTGTGGTGGACCATAGGTCAAATCTCTGCTCAGTCCCCTTGGACTTAGCTGGCCTCTTGGAGCCACACACACAGCTCAGGGATCATCCACAGATTTTGGCAGCATTTATATGCAGAACATTTTGCTTCTCTTTGTGGGTTTCTTCATCCTAGGATGTTTCCTCCTCCATTTTTCTAACTGATGATATTACTTTGAACTCTTCCTCTGGCTTTTCAAAGCTGATGGGTGTTAGTTCCTTTCTGGATTTTACCCACCTGGTATCTCTGATGAGGTCCTGATGTCAGGAGAAAGGAAAACTACCCAGTACCATTCCCTTCTTTCCAGCACTGACTCCCCTCCAGTCTCTACCTGTTTGTGGTCACTCTCCAATGTCTTCAAAAATCTATGGTTGTTATTGATAGAAGCTGCTCTACCATTACTGGTAGAAGAATATTGCTGGATTTATTTTTAGTGACTTTGAAAAGAGCAGGCTTCAGAAAATAGAGGGGAGCCTGATTATTGAAAGTCAGAGATTAAATGCTTGGTGAAGAAATGGAGGGTGCAAGTGTAAGAGTATTTTAAACAAAAGACAGGTGATACTATGAGATGGTGTATCCAATGTAGATGAGGAGAAGGCTTATCTTGTTCCCCAGTGAATCCCAGTCCACCCCATACCTACCACCATATCTAGCCCGTGTTAGGTGATTAATGTTTGCTGTATAACTTTTTGTTTGTTTGTTTGTTGCTGTTGTACAGCTTTGAATGCTCTGTGCCTCTTTTATATCCAAATTATATAGTTTATGTATGAGAACCGCCATAATTACAATTTAAGATGGGTTACATGTAACAGGGACACAAAATAACAACTTCAACAAAATAAAAGTAAAAGCTTATTTTGCCCCCATGTAGATTTCCAAGCTGATATGATCCTTGTCTTCTGCAGTGACATCCAGGGGCTCAGACTCTTTCTATATTGATGCTCTTCCATGCCTTCAGTGTTGTCCTATATTTTATGGAAAGAACATAGATATTACGCACTTGTCTCTTTGTTCATATTCTGTTGGCTATGATTTAGTCAGATAGTCCTATCAAACTGCAAAGGAGGCTGAGAAGAGTAGCCCTTCCTCTGGGCAGCTACTTAACCAGTAGAAAATCTATTATAGAGGAGAACAGATATTGAGGGACGAGGTCAGTCTCAACAGCAAAAAATCAGGATAACAATGTACTAGAGCTTTTATATTCAATTTCATTTCATTTTTGGAGTTTCACTTTTACCGTTTGTAGAAGTTGTTCTAGGATTGCAATGTGCATCCTTAATTTGCTATAGGCATACTTCATTTTATTGCTTTTTACTTTATTGCACTTTGCCTGTATGGCTTTCTTATAAATTGAAGGTTTGTGGTAACCTTGCATCAAACAAGTATATTGGCATCTGTTTCCCAATATTTGGAAAGTTAGCATTTGCTTACTTTATGTTTCTGCGACACATTTTGGTAATTATCACAGTGTTTCAAACTTTCCCATTACTATATTGTATTATGGTGATCTGTGATCAGTGATTACGAATCAATGAAATTTCAGGTGAAGGTTAGCATTTTTAATAATAAAGTATTTTAAATCAAGGTATGAAAATTGTTTTAGACATAATGCTATTATACACTTAGTAGATTATGGTACACTGTACACATAACTTCTATAAGCACTGGGAAAAAAAAGATTCATTTGATGTGCTTTATTGTGATATTTGCTTTATTGTGGTGGTCTAGACCCAAATCCAGGGCATCTCTAAGGTGTGCCTGTACTTTCTACTTAGCTACTGCATCATTTCACTCTTCAAAAATATAAGAACTTAAAAAAATAAGAACTTTACAAAACCATAATTTATTTTCCCACCTTATCCTTTGTGCTATTGTTATAATAAATCTTACTTCTCTATTGTAATAATACTATTTTCCTTTCCTATATTTCCCAAATAACAATAATTTGCCTTTAAAGGAAATTAATAGAATAAAGAAGATGTATGTTTTAAATATGTAGTCACATATTTACCATCTTCTGTATTCTGTATTCCTTTCTGTGGACATGTGTTTCTATCTTACACCATTTCCCTTGAGCTTAAAATACTTTATTTAGTATTTCTTATAGTGCAGTTCGGATAGTGACATATTTTATCAACCTTTTTTTTTATTTCATCCTCATTTTTGAAATATTCTTTCACTAGATATACAATGCTGTATTGATAGTTGTTTTCCTTTAGTGCTTCAAAACTGCAGTGCCATTGTTTTCTGGCCCTCGTTCTTTCTGATGAGGAGTCAGCCATCATTCATATTGTCTTTTTTTAAAAGATTTTATTTATTTATTTGACAGAGAGAGAGAGAGATTACAAGTAGGCAGAGAGGCAGGCAGAGAGAGAGGAGGAAGCAGGCTCCCTGCGGTGCAGAGAGCCAGATGCGGGCCTCGATCCCAGGACCCTGGGATCATGACCTGAGCTGAAGGCAGATGCTTAACCAACTGAGCCACCCAGGAGTCCCATTCATATCATTTAATGTTGTGTGTAATATGCTTCTTCTAGTTGGTTGCTTTAAAAAATTTTTTCCTTTAACTTTGGTTTTTGGCATTTTAATCACGATGTGTCTAGACATGATTTTCTTTGTATTTATCCTACTTAGGGTTTGGTGTTTCTCAGATTTGTCAGCTAATTTTTTTTTCACCAAATAATTGTGAACATTTTGATCATTATGTTTTAAAATATTTTTTCTGTCCCATTTTTTGTTTATCCTTTCCTTTTATGATTTATGTGAGATCTCTTGAAATTACCCCACACATCACTGAGGCTTACTCCAAATGTTTTAAACTAGTTTTTATCTTCTTGCCCTCAACTTGGATAAATTCCACTTCTTTTAAAATTCTCTGACCCTTTCCTTTTCTGTCTTCAATCTCTGTTGAGTTCGTTCAGTATTTTTTAAAATTTTAAGTCCTATAGTTTTTAATTCCAGAATTTCCATTTGGTTCTTTTTAATGATTTCTTTTTCTCTGATATTTATCATAGCTGCTTTTAATCTTTGTCAGCTGATTCTAACGTTTTTGTCATCAAGGAGATGTTTCTATTGAATATTTTCTTCTTGATCACAAAAAAATTTTCCAGGTTTTACACATGACTAGTAATGTTTTTAATGCTGGGCACTGTGTGTGATACATTATAAGGAGCCTCTGTCTTTCTTTGAAGAGTGCTGAGCCTTGTTTAGTCTAATGGTTGGTTTTTAGGCTGCTCCCTTTAATCCATCTGTTTGGTTTTAGGATTTTCTTTGGGAGGGGGAAGGGATATCTAGGGTAGCTCTTACTCTGGATCATGGTTTTGACTCTTAATGTATACCTTTCCAGGTGTCTTAACTGAAAATACAGTGGATTAATGAGGACTCTTCTGTGTAATGTGAGATTTCTAGTACAGCTCTTCTACTCTCAACCTCATAGAAGATGTTCTAGGGTAGGATTTGAGGCATCTCATCCCTTGTGGGTACACCCAGCCATTGGCCAAACACCCACAGGGAACCCCTTCTGTACTTCTGTTACAGCTCCTTCCTCTCTGGTAGAGAGGAGGAGCTTCACAAATCCCAGATGTTTAGTGACACCACACTCCAACCTCTACATCTTCATCTCAGTGGGGCCACTGTCCTCTGCCTTGTCCCCAGGAAGAGAGCTGGGATGAATGTTGGGTTCACCTCATGTTTTCTATCTCAGAGATTTCACTATTTTCCGGTCCTGGAAACATTGACTGTCTATATTTTAATCCAGGTTTATCAATGTTTATAGAAGGGAAAGTTCAGGACTACTTCTTTGTCCCAGAAGTAGAAATTTTAGACCTTCTATTTCATCTCATGAACAACATCCTTAAAGCAAGAATGACCAGATTCTCTTTCTTCTCATGGCCCAGTATTGAGTCTGATCCAATGAGGCATGTGTCATGTAGTTGACTCATTGTGTAGGATCATGGGTTTTAGCTCCGAAAATCACTGCCATCTCCCGACTTTCCCTTCCTTATTTCCCCCACGACATTACCTGCCATTTGGAGGGAGTGATTTCTTAGAACAAAATGTCCTTTTGACTGAGAAGTCCATCACACTCTGGCTCCTTTTCCAGTCTTGTTTTCATTTCTCCTCTTGAGGAACAGAAACTAAACTCATCCATTCACTATCCTTGTCGCGTCTCCACATCTCTAACTGTAGGATGTTACAACTGCCCTTGATTACTCTAGGCTGAAGCAATCATTCTCCACTCTGGCCTCTTGTCTTTACTGTCTGAACAATTCACTTAGCAATTAATCATGTCTTGTCTTAGGTTATCTCTTCTTTCATTGTCTAGAACTGACACTTGATTCTCTTATTATATAATTTTTTGCAAAAATATCTTGACTCCCCACTACAATGTAAGCTTCTCGATGGCAGGGCCCATGACCTATGGCCTATACCCTATCTAGCATAACATTTTGCATATTTTGCGTATATATTTGATCATGGTCACATGCTTGCTAATGAGAACGTCGGCTCAGCCTGGAACATAAGCAATTATACTTGCAGAAGAGTCAAATTGGATGCTAATGCATTAATTTCATTAGGCTTAGTCCATGCTTAGTCCCAAATTACTTGTCCTTTTGAATCAAGAAAGGAGGCTTGTTTACTGCCCTTACTCTTGAGCCTTATACTGGAGACAGAGGAAATCTTATGAATTCTGGACATTATTCAACTACAGTAGAGTATGCCACCAACCAGCTGAGCTTGTCCTGGTTTCCTTCTCTACTTTTCTCATTAGATGGCTGGATTTGACTCATGCATAGGACACAAAAAGCAGTAAAGAGCTGATTCTGTGCCTCCTCCTTGTCTATCAGTCATTCAGATGCCTCATAATGGAGGTCCCAACTGATGGC
This sequence comes from Ailurus styani, assembly GCA_002007465.1. Lineage (NCBI taxonomy): Eukaryota > Metazoa > Chordata > Mammalia > Carnivora > Ailuridae > Ailurus > Ailurus styani. The sequence continues at coordinate 172,000 of LNAC01000237.1, read as the reverse complement.
ACTGGTGCAAGAAGAAATGCAGGAAGGGGAAAGCGGGGAAGAGGGACCCTGTTTTCCTAGGAGATAGTTGGTTAGATGAAAGTGTTAGCAGCCAATAAGAAAATTCTCTGACTCAAATCATATTCCTTTTTTTTTAGCCATTGATTCTAATATGACCATCTCAGGGTAGTTAGTGGTAATTCTCGCATTTAAGCCCCAAAAGTGTTCTTCAGATTTCTGAAGGCTTCGCTCAGCTGATTAAGAAATATTTTCTTTGAAACCTTGAAGACATTATGAAAATGTAGTTTGCCAGTGGTTGCCAGAATATAAGGACTAACCTAAGGTGGCCTTATCCTGTTGCCTCCAGCTCTAAAACCCATACCTGTTGAGCTGCAAGAATATTGGTCCTTGTGGAAGGAAAAATGTGTTTCCTCGTATTCTAACAAGTATTTGGGTTTCCTACAGCAATTTTGTAGTGAATTCTTATTTCTCTCTCTCTACCCCCCACCTCTTTCTATCTTTTCCATTTTCCCTTCCTTCTCATATTCTGTCACTTGAAAATTCCTGCTGTTATAGTCAATTGAGAGCAGTTTAGGCCAGGCGCACCCTGGTCCCAGCTAATAAGAAGCCTGGGAGAAGTCAATGCCAGGATTAGGTCAGTGCTTGACAGGGTCAGAGCTCTGGGCTGATGGTTTCTGATAACTTTTGAACTTTGCCTTATAATTTCAACATGGCAGCCCTGTTACCAGCATTGAAACCTCAGGTGATTTTGTTCATCAGGGAGAAGGGAATAGGAAGTCAAAAGAACAAAGAAAACTTCCCCTCTTACTCCTCTCTCCTTTATCAGGAAGGACACCTTTCCGAGTTGCCTCAAAGTCCTTCCCTTAAGTCACAGGACCCAATGGGCAAGAGGACCTGGAGTCCCATGGTTGGCTTGGAGCAAGCATACTGTATCTTTGGGCCTGAGAAGAGGACTTGCCTTTCATAAATACATAAATATCTGTGCCCTAAGCTGAACAAATTTGGAGTAAACACAGCAAAAGTAGGTGAAAAATAGACATGGGAAAAGAGTATAATGCTTTATATCTCTCCCTCCTCCACTGAGGATGGCAGAAAATAAGGCTAACGTATAGACAGTAACCCCACTTGGTTTTCAGTGGACCCCTTAAAACAGACTGCTGCATGGGAGAAACCATGCAGTTTGGAATGAGAAGGGTTAGGTTCAAATCCTGGCTTTGCAACCTGTTAGCTCTAAGATATGAGCAGGTTACTTAACATACCCAGCCTCAGTTCCCTAATATATAAATAGATAGTAGAGTTAAAGGTGTTGATGAAGATGTGAACAAGCATAATGACCGTTGTCTGAGGGCTGCTGTGTGTGCCAGGCACTGTTCTAAGATGCCCTTTGTGGGACTGACATCCTGTATGGTCTTACCCAGGACTGTGGGTTGGACCTATAAATATGATGGATGTCATTTCTAAGTGTTGTGATAGGGCAAAGGAGAAAGGATTTGATTAAGGCCCTAATCAGTTGATTCTGAGTTAAACAAAAGGGATATTGCACTGGGTGGACCTGACCCCGTTGGGTGAGTCCTTTAAAATATAGTCTAGGAATTCCTTGAAGTCAGAAGTTCCAAAAAACAGAGACTCTTTCCCTTGTTGGCTTTGAAGAAGCAAGCCACCATGAGTTCTGCAACCTCCAGGAAATGCATTCTGTCAATCAGCCAAGGGAGCTTGAAAGTGGACCCTGCTTCAGTCAAGCCTCCAGATGAGAACACAGTCTGCCAACACCTTGATTTCAGCCTGGTAAAAACAAACAAACAAACAACAAAACAAAACAAAACAAAACAACAACCAACCAACCAAACAAACAAACAAAAACAAAAAACAAAAACAAAAACAAAAACCTGGGAAACAAACCCAGTCACACTGTATCAAACTGGTGCCTATGGAAACCATAACATAATAAAATGAGAGTGTTTTCAAGCCCTTATGTTGGTGGTAACTTGTTATACGTGAATAGAAATTTAATACAGGTGGGTGCTAGACAGTTTATAGACCTAACCAGGTGAATGCTTACCATATCTCAATAGGGTTGAGATTCTCATCTCTTGGGTCTGTTGAGGGACAAATTACAATGCATGTGGTGTTAGTTGTGTAGTGTGTGGATTATCCAAGCATATGTGCTCTCTTTTCCTCTTCTTACCTACCTTCAGATGTGTCTCTGCTTCCAAGCTCCCTTAATTTAGAGAAAGCAGTTGGAGGGAAGTAGGTGAAACCCCAAGCTCATTGCATTTCTTGTTGATTGCATTGGCAAACAGAATGGCAGTTTACAAATACGCTGTTCTGTCCCTTTATGTTGCAAGCTCCTTCAAGACCAAACCTGAAAAATTCATCCTGGCACATAGTAGGTGTCCAGTCTTCATGGACTGAGTTGCATTAGGGGAAGTGGACTGCAAAAGCTGGGCTGGTTGAAACAAAACTTTTAAATTGTTTGAAGTTTTCCCTTTGCTCATGTTATGCTGAGCTTCAATTGTAGCGTGTAATTGGGTTTAGATGGTGCCCTACTCAGCATGAATGTTTAGATTTGTAGTTCCCTGTCTGGGATGGCAAGGACAGAATTTTCATGTGCAGTGAGCTTCTCATCGACCTAAGCAATATGGAATCTCATCTCATGCCACTGTAGTTCAGGGTCGCTGGGATTATTAGCACATAAACAAGGAGAAGCTTGTAGTTGGCAAGTTCTGGAATACTGGATGCTTGCTCCTTGTTTTGCATATTCACAGTTGGGGGAATCTGAAGTGGACCCAGGAGCACATGTATCTGGCTTTGACATCTTATAATGGAAGAGCATGTTGCCCAGTGACCTTTTCATTGAAGACTGAGAGTATCTGATTTGGAAGTGAGTAAACAGCAAAGTTCTTTTGAGGGAGAAACAAACAAAATTAAGACAAGCCAGGGAGGCTGGATCCAGATGAACTGTGCCCATGGAGCTCAGGAAATTAACTCAGCATGGAGGTGACATCTTCCCAAGTGGTGTGTGCAGAGCTTAGAGCCGTGTGACCCAGGGGAAGTCTGTCTCTTGCTGACTTTGAAATAGAGAGAATTCATTCTTCTGTGGATATTTGCTTGCAATGTAAACCATGACCTCTTCTCTGTGATCCAAGCTAGTAGATTTAAAGGGTATTCATCAGATCAACACATTTCATTGTCCTAGCAGTTCCTCTGCCTTTCAGTTCATGAGTCTGGTTAATTGGTCTCAGCTAAATAGGTGGGGCCAATGATTTTGTAGGGATGCGATATGTAGTTCTGTCTATTCTGCCAGTAAGTACCTAGGGAAGCTCTGGACCTCCTTTGAGATATGGCTTTAATTTCCCTCATCAAAATCCTTTCTGGTGTGACATCCTTGCATTGGCATCACCCTTGTTAGTGAGGACCACCTTCCACTAATCAGCATACTTTCTGCTCCAGGTAATCTGTTTAGTTTTATGCAGAATTTCCCCCCAGTTATTATTTTTAGTTTAGACCCATTTTTTAAAAATTAAATTCAATTAGCCAACATATAGTATATCATTAGTTTCATATGTAGAGTTCAATAATTCATCAGTTGCATATAACACCCAGTGCTCATGACATTATCTGCCCTCTGTAATGCCCATCACCCAATTACCCCATTCCCCTACCCACCTCCTCTCCAGCAACCCTCAGTTTGTTTCCTATAGTTAAGAGTTTCTCATGGTTTGTCTCCCTCTCGGATTACTTCCCATTCAGTTTTCCCTCCCTTCCCCTCTGATCCTCTGCGCTGATTCTTATATTCCACATATGAGTGAAACCATATTGTCTTTCTCTGATTGATTTATTCACTCAGCATAATACCCTCCAGTTCCATCCACATCAATGTAAATGGTAAGTATAGACCCATTTTTTCTTAATATTTTCCCTAATTCTTTGATTTTCTTTACATTTTAAAAATATTTAATATGAACGTGCTAGGAGTATTTGTTGAGAATCAAATTGTTATTTATGGCATGTCTAGAAAGAAGAGAGTTGTGTTAGATGGTTTGTGAGTTAAGTGAGTAAATGGCATTTGAAGGTGACACGTCCGATTCCCAACCAAAGGTTCCCCATGGGCACTGGCCTGCAGCAGCCAGGAACACAGCAATATTACCCAATTTCCATATAACCAGCCTATTAACATGCCAGCGGCCTCCGAGAACCATGACTTGCAATGCTGGGAGAAAATAATGCTGAAATCAGTGGATAGAAAATGAGAGCTCTTCTGAGAATTGAACAGAGCCTGTGAGTATGTGATCAGGAAGGACATCTGCTGCCTGGGCTCAAGGGGGTCAGTGCCTTTCTGAGGATGAAGGTGGTACAGCATCAGCATGAGCCTCTTCCTCGCTCTCTCAAGTCCAGGCCTCTGAACTTCCAAGTGTGGCTGTATGGTGGAGTGTGGGCTCTGGTTGGGTCACAGTGGAATCTGTCTCCATCAAGAAGGCAGCAGCTGGCCCATCAGGGGCTCCCTTGCTCTGCCATGGGCCATGGGGTGGAGATGATGATAGGAACCAAGATCAAGTAACACAAAAAGAAGCAGTGCTTCTCACAGCAGGTGAGAAACTCCATGGAACTTTTCATTCCAAAGCCTGCAAGGTTGACTAGCTCTTTGAACAGTTAGCATAGGCAGAAGCCCAGATAAAATAGCTTCAGTAAGATTTTAAAGGGACATGGGATGCTGGCTGGGTGAGGTTTTATGAAGCTTTGAGATCTCCTGGTGCCCCCATAAACTCAACACCCTAGACTGGCTTGGAGCATGCATTTAACTTGGAATAGTTCTTCTTGTGTGGGTTCATCCATCTTTCTTGTTTAAAGCTGCTCTTCAAAAAGATATCTTACAGACATTGTGGTTCTAGCACTCTGGACTTATTTAGCAACCCCTGTCCCTCTTGGAAGAACCACTTCAACCCATAAATATGCAACAGGTGCCTAGAGTTTGCACTTCGGTGTATGGTACATGAACAGGGATGAGGGAGCAGGCAGTAGGTGTATGTGTTGGAGGTGGGAGAGGTTGAGACACAGCCCTTCTGGACAGTGGGGATGGTGCAAACTCACTAAGGAAACTAGAAACAAGCAGTCAAGTGAGTGAATCTGAGACATGAGCACTGACCTACTGATGCTGTGATTGATTTCCAAACACATCATCTGGAGAAGTGCATTGAGTTAGAGGCAGTGAAGTTAGGGTAGGTGTTGCTGGTTGGGGAGTTCTGGACCAGGTTTATGGACAAGATGGGGCTTTAGGTCTTGAACAAAAGGTGGAATTCAGTGGGAGAAGGACAGTATGTGCAAAGGTGAGGAGGACACCAGCCCTGAACTCAGTGGAAAATGACCTAAGATCTACCTTCTGTGATGTAAGAGGGCCACTTAATTCTTGTGGGGCATTCACTCCAGGCTCAAAATCCCTGGACACAGTGAGGACTCTCCCAAACCTGCTATTTTTCTGAACAAGTGTGCACTGCCCCGGTTTCCCTCCCTCTGGGTTTGGCCAGTGGTTGGTACTTGCAGGAGGAAAAACGTGAGAGATCAGTTATGATTCCCACCTCTCACTCCTGCTTCACCACCACTGTAGTTCTAGAAAGAACTATTGCTTCCACCAGGTTCCTGTTTTCCCAGACCAGCTCCCCTCATGGGGCTCTGGTAAACATAAGCCTGTGGTCGGTAAAGTCTTACACTCTCGCTAGTCCTTGGGCAACTTGCAGTCTCTTGTTGGTTCCTTTACCTTAATCTTTCTCCTGCCTTTTGTTTCCTGCTAGGACCTGACCGATGCACCCTTCTCTCCCACCTTCTTGAACACCTGTGTCAGGCAAGATCTTTCCATGAAAGTGACAGAAACCCATTTTGAAATGTCTTAATTGAATTTATTGGTGCACAAAGCTGAGAAGTCAGGGTTTCCAGATTCAGGCACAGTTGGATCCGGGTGCTCTGAACTTCTTGGCTCTTCTTTTCACTATGCTGGCATCTCTATTAGCCAAGCCCTTGACTTGTGGTAGAGAGGTGGGGAACAATGGTTTCAGGCTGACCGTTCTGCCGACTGAGTTACCATAATGAAAAGATGACTTTTTTTTTTCCAGTGCAGTTCCAGCAGAAGTTTTGATATCCACTCTAACTGGAAGGCCTAGGTCATATGTCTACTCCCAGAATGAGGTGAGATGTGGAGGTGGGAGGGAGGGCCACCATGGACAAGCCCTACTCCACCTAAGAATGGAGGAAGCATATTTCTCCAGTGGAAAACCAGAGGGAAGAGAAAGTTAGACAGGCAAGAACAAAAGTCACTTACCATGAACCTGAACTTGGTTTATTGAGCTGTCTCAACTTCACAGGAATTTTTTTCCCCTGTGATCTCCTTCATTAACCATACTATGTCAAACCCTCCTTTCCTGTTACTTAATGATGTCTTGGCAGATTTAATTGCTTTCTAGTCACTGCCAGTTATTAAAATCAATCCAGTCCTGTTTAAAATTCTTTTTTTGTAGATGTTTCAAAACTCTTTCTGACCCCCTGTGGGCCAGAACCTCACCTGAGGAACTCAGAGGATGGCTATGCATGTGAAGGTGGGAGTGGTAAGGAGGTGGTGTCTACCTGTTATGCTTGTCTAGGCTCTGAGACATCTGGAGTCAGGGATCTAGAGGAAAAGAGACAGGAAAACAGTGGCCATTAAATGCAAAGAGCCTCTGGTTCAGTGGGTGAGCTGTCCCTGGTACTGAAATGCTTCTTTTGGCGTTTGCTGCTGCTGCTGGTCTCTGTGTAGAGGCTGAGTGTAGGTTTCCAGGGGTGTAGTGTCCACTCTTACTGCAAAAACCTCCATTACTGAGGATGACTCAAAGAGGGAGGGGTCCAGTTTCTATAACGCTTCCTCCCTTCTGTACCTACAGCATCTCCTCAACTCCTGCATCCTCCTTGAACCACCATAATCCTTCACATAAAAGCACAAGAAGCCCAGAAGTTTTTTTCTGTTCACTCTGAGGGCTGTGGGAGATCAGGATAAGGTGGGAGTTTCTCCTGCTACCTTCACAGACCCATTGCACACCACTTCCGTCTTGTCTGGTTGGAGCTGGGTTTTTACCAAGCTTTCCACCTTCAAGTAAAATATGAGCATGGATATATGTCCACATGTGCTTCACTTCCAGAACTCAAAGGACCCTTGCCATGTTCCCACGAGGACCCTCTTATGATGATGTGCCTTAGTACTCTAGTGCGGTTGCAGGTCTTGCAATTAAGCAAGACCCCACCAGGGAATAAGCAACTGTTTGGTAAATAAGTGACTGTAGAATCAACTGTGCAAACCTGTACACTTACGGGATTCAGAGGGAACTGCCCAGCAATGACTCTGGGGCAGCAAATGGACTTGCCGCAAGCAAACCAAGGCACACTGCTTCCCTGTTATCTGTAAGTGATTCTTCAAAACCCCCTCCCCATGTGGTTTTAGGGAGAGAAGGGTAAATCTCCCATCTCCTATGGGAAGGGGAGGAAAGGACCTCTTACCTTAGTCTCACATTCCCACTTCATGACCCCTGCCTGATAATCTTGGTAATGTTCTCTCTCTTTCTTTCCTAGTTTTTTCCCTAGTTTCTATAAAGTCTCAGGAGGAGGAGTTGGTGTGGCAGCTGATCCCAGAGACTCTGCTCTTATGCTTCAGTAAGCTCAGGTGACGCTTCTTTATGGATTTCCGGCTCTCTTAGGTGTGTTGGAGTGTCCTTTATTTAGCTTTGAGGCCTTAGCAGCAATTGTGGGAAAACAGGAGCAGTCCCAGTTGGCATGTACCAGCCATGTTTCTCTATCACAAGCAATAGAAAAAAACCTCTGGCCAATTTAGTAGAAAATGAGTTTATCCAAAGACGTTGCCTACCCCAAAGGCCTCTGGGACACTAAGAGAACCAGTTTGTTAGCTACACAGTGAAATCACACCCCATAATTGGCCCTATGCCACTGACATGTCAGTCCTGCTCCATTGCTCTGCTAGAACCCCGGTCACCAAAGCCACTTACGATGCAGTGTAGCTGTGGCCCAACCCCCTTGTGCTAGAATCAACTCCCCCATGACCCTGCTTCTTTGTATGATCAGCTGTCAAACCAAACCTGAGCATGCCTCTGGCTGCCAAAGCCTGAGTCCTGTGCTAAAGTCCTAGAACCAGAGGACAGGAAGCAAGGATGGTGCTACCCCAATTTTTAATCTTGGTGGAGGGCTGGCTCTGTGTTCCCCGGTGAGTGTTTCCACAAGCCTAGTGAGAAGCTTCAGATGCTGTGTGATCGAAAATTATGCAATGTCTACCTGCTTAGGGTGATCGGCCCCCAGAGGTATCAGGTCCTAATCCCTGGATCCTGTGCCTATATTCCCGGACGTGGCAAAAGAACTTTGTGGATGGTATGAAATTGCAATGGAGACTTATCCTGATAAGGACTGAGTAATACATAAAATTGTACTCCTGAAACTAATGTAACACTGTATGTTAATATAATTTAATAAAAAAATTGGGTTGGGGAGATTATACTGGCTTAGTTAGGTGGGTCCTCATGTAATCCCAAGGATCCTGATAAGAAGCGGGCAGAGGGAGATGTGAAAAACAAAGTAAGAGGTGGGAAAGTTAGGAGGATGGGGCGATGAGCCAAGGAATGCAGGTGACCTCCAAAAGTGAGAAATAGCAAGGGAATGGATTCTCCCCTAAAGCCTCCAGAAAGACTGATCGTAGCCCTATAACTATTATTATGGACTTCTGGCCTCCAGGACTGTGAGAGAATAAATGTGTGTTGTTTTAAGCCACCAAGTCTGTGGTAATTTGTCACAGCAGCCACTGGAAACTAATATACCGAGTAAACATTTGTGGGTTGAACAAAAAGGAAGAGGGTGCTTTCCATCCATTTGCAAACACGTGGTGGCTGAGAATAGTAGGGTCTGGGGGGAAGGAAGAGGTGTCCTGCCAGGCAGCCCGAGAGGGGCTTCCAACTGCTCCTGCTGGAGAGAGAATAATCTGAAAAGTACCCTTCTTTTGGCCTGCATGGCCTAGAGAGAAAGGTCTTTCCAAACCTCTCTCGCAGCAGCCAAAAACAGAAGTGTTTGGAGGCAAGAAACCACTTGCAGGCCCATGATTGAAAAACAACTCATGCTTAGGGGCTTAAAGTATCTGTAGAAAACAACAATGTTTAGAGAGGAATTGTTGAGGAAATAGCTCTTATATCAGCAGGAAAATTCATCACACACTGTTCCTGTTCCATTGGCAGTGATTTGTGCCTCTCTGTGAACCTCTTTTGGGGAGGAACGTTCCCTGCTGCTGGAGGAGGTGTCTCGTTGGGAGCTCTGTGGTGTGCAAGTTCTCCGAGCCACAGTTAATGCTCAACTTCACTCCTCACCCCATCTCATTCTCCAGGTGCTGTGGGAAGAATAGTGGGATTAATGGTTTGCTGTAAATTGTAGGGTGTGTGGATGGGGTGGGGGCCAGAAGGGGGTGGCAGAAACAGTTCCATGTTCAGCTTCACGTGGATGGGTTTTGAAAATCAAAAAGGTGTTAACGTGTTTCTCCCACTGCTTATAGAATTACCTCTTTACAAAGCATCTTTTTAAAAGGTGGTTCCATTTTTGGTGAACTGTGCATTCGAAGAAAGTGGTCAAGTCCTAGGCCTAGAAGAGAGGGGTCCCCGGGAGCTCCCCAGTCCTGGGCACTGTCTCTGACTTCATGCTGCTGTCCCTCATCCTATTACTCTTAGTTGGCACCACACATTTTTACATTATACCACTTATCTTAGTTATAATAAGACAGTGGGCTGTATAATCATTGGCCTAGTGTCTGTCTGCCCGATTGGAATGGATGCTCGGTGGACGGACCCATAGCTGCCTTGTCCACACCGACAGCCCCTCCCCACGCCCAGCCTTCTCCTGCAGTATGTCACATTGCCCTGTTCAGTATCACTGCAACCATTCCTTTTTGAAATATCCAAGTTGATTAATTTGTTTGCTTGTTGAGTGCACCCCTTGGCCATTAGAATTCCCTGAACACTCTCAATGCCCCTTGGGTTGTTTTGTTCTCTGTATAGACATAGACATTGAGGAACTCTCCTTTCTCTGTCTTTATATTTCAGTGTGAAGGGAAATGCAAATACCATCTGGATTTTCAATCCTAGAAGCCAACAAGCCAATGGGATCCCTAAATCTGCTCAGGACTCACACTAATCAGAACCCTCAGCTGATGTTACCTAATGAAAGGAGAAGGAAATGAATCCTAGTTTTTCCTCATACCTCTACTTTTGTCCGCCATCTGGGTTTGCCACTGCCAGAAACACGAGGTTTGAGTCTTAAAAATAAAGATTTTACTATGCCGATTTTGAATGGTGTCACCATGCTTGACTTTAATTGTCTTGATGACCCAAGATCAGTAGGGATTTGGAGTCAGTTATGTTGGTAGATAAATCAATCTGAACTAGATTATTTAAACAGCAACAAGCATGTATGCATGTGTCTGTGTGTGCCCAAAGTTCTTCTGATTTAGAGGTTTGGATTTCTGAATGAGCCCACGGCAGAATACCACTCAGGATAACTCCTACGTGACCCCTGTCTCAACAAGTACATTCCCTAATTGACGGATGGGTCCTGGTAGTGCTATTTGCAAGGACAGTCTCTTTTATTGGAAAGGATACAGATGTGTACTAACAGGAAATTATGGATCATTTCCTTGAAGAACTCTCCTTAGAATTTCAGGAAATGAGTGTTTGGGGAAATGGAATTTAAGATGTCAAAGCAGGTTTTCTGTGTAACTGGAGACTTCTCAAACTAGGTGTGAGGCTTATCTAACATGCGCGTCCCCTCTAAATGAAACATAGGTGAACATAGGTGCAGTTTCCATTTTCATCAAGAAAATGTAAACAAAAAATTGTTTTCTTGTTTGTTTTCTTTTTAGAGTCTGTTAGGGGCTGACTGTTGATGCCCTTCCCCTCCGAATCCCCCAAATATGTTGAGATTCACCCCCAGTGTGATAGTTTTACAATGCGGGACTTTGGGGGTGATTAGGTTGTGAAGACAGAGACCTCATGAAGGAGGTTAGTGCTCTTATCAAAGAGACCCCTGGGCCTCCCTCACCCCTTCCTCTACCTGAGGACACAGTGAGAAGACACGGTCTATGAAACAGAAGGTGGGCCCTGAATCTGCCAGCCCCTTGACTTGGGCTTCCAGCCTCCAGACTGTGAGAAATAAGTGCGTGTTGTTTAAGGCACCGGTTTATGGCATTTTTATAATAGCAGCCCAAACTGACTAACACAGTGTGTGTGTGTGTATCAAGAAAGTACATCAATTAAACCCTCTTACTTCCTGACGTCTGGGGATACAGAGCCTCAAGCTCAGCTTCATGTCTAAAGCATTTTGCTCCATCTGCCAATATTTCCGTTAATAAAAACATCTGGGAAATGGCTCTCCTAGATTGACCACGCCTGAAGAAGCACCAGTGGTAGACCATCCAGGGGTCCCTCTACCCAGGCTGGGACCTGAGAGCATACATTGTGCCTCTCTTCTTTACCCAACTGGTCAACACTTGGTAGGAATTCCAACTCCCGTGCTTGGTTTTACTTCTTGCTCCACTGACGAAAGGAGAGGAAAGGCAGTCATGTAGGAGGTGGTGCTCTGAGGGGACTGAAGATATTTGGTGATGGCATGTGTGTCACTGAGGAAGTATTCCTGGAAACCCCCTCATAGAAGACTTCGGGATCTAATTGACTTAATTACAGGATGGAAGGAAGGGAATTACCATGCACATGCCGAGAGGGATCCAGATGTCACTTTGAATCATTTTGCCTCCTGGTAACTGTTTTCAAACAGGAGAAAGGAAGGGCTTGAAGCTTACACAAAAGCAGCTCAGCTGGAAACAGATGTGCTCACTGACACTATGGCAACGTGAATGTACCAGCCACAAATGACCGCAGCCAGCTCTCTGTCCCAGGCAGGCTTGCATTCAAGGTCAAGTTAACAATGCACAACATCTTCCATCGTATGTATTGACACTGAGTGACAGTGAGGTGTGGACTTGCAGGGCAGTCACAGACGAGAATCCTACGAGCAATAAAAAGGGATTAATGGGTTTCTGCAGCTCTGGATTTCACTTGTGTTGAAAATAAATATTTGTAAGTGCCTGGAGGCATATTTCAGGATAAAGGATATAGATACTTATATATATTCATACATACATTCATACATATTATTTTACAGAGTAGATTTAATCTTACTTTTTTTTTCTAAGCAGGACTATGGCTTTGCAGAGTGTTGAAAGAACAGGAAATGGGCCAACACGCTATTTGAATAAATCCAAGTGGAAATTTCTAATCATCCTGGTGATTTGAAGGCTCAACTCCTTTCACCTTGACCTGTCCTAAAAGGACCTCATGCCCTTATTTTACTCTGGGTGTGTCAAAACTGGGTCACCATAGGGAGAAAATGATTCCCACAAGACTATGCTAGGAGGGATGAGATTAGGACCCGGAATACCTGAGTGGTTAGTCTTTCATTCAGTCTCCACGGCCACACCATTCTCCAGAGGTTGCCCTTTGAAGAGGAATTGCCTAAATACATATTCCTACCATTTAGTCTAATGCAGCAATTACAGAACAGAAAGAGAACTATCCCCGGTATTGTTGCCACTCCATCGGCCCACGGCATCTCTGGAGGAACAGGCATTGATGCACCTGAGGGTAGATGGATCTTCCCCAAATGGGAAAACAGCTGCCTGTAAGCTCTGGATTCTTACTTTACTGCTTTGCCAGATTAAGCCCTTCAGGATTAGGGGTTGTGCCTTGTACCTCTTTGTCCAGCTCCGTGCTTGGCTTATTGACAGGATAAACGAGCCAAGGGAAGGGTCTAGTGTAACACTCAATAAGTGACTTCTGAGCTTGCAACTTGCATGCCCATTTTGTCTGCTGTTGGGACCTTTGTAAATGTTGAAAAACATGAACAATGCAAGATAAGATATAGACCAGGTTTCTGACCCACCAAAACCCAATATTAATTTAAGTTGAAGTAGATAAAATGGCGTATTTATCTGGGAGACCGTGGAGGTCATCTTATTTGAAATAGTTTCTGTTCTGTCATGTTCGACTAAAAAGAAAGAGGGACAGGAATAGGAATTTCTCTCAACAGACCTTGGAGTAATTAATAGAGCCAAGGAACTCTGGCGTGCAGAAGAATATGTGACCTGGTCCCTGCCTGCAGGAGCCTTCATCCCTCAGAGCAGGTGACCGCCCACTTGTCTTGGCTCACAATGAGCCGTAGGTGACCCAGCACAAGGGAAGTCCAACTACAGAGCTTAGCTGGGAGAGCACGGAGGAACTAGGCAACGTGGCTCTGAGAACCTAAGAGCACCTCTTGGAGGAGATGGCCTTTTGACTGAGCTCTAAATAGGTGTCCTTTGGGCATCTGGGGGAATTCAGGAAGGGCATTCTGGTTGGAGGGGGTGGTGGGACCCAAGCCATGGAGTCAGGTCAATCACCAAATAAAGCAGAGAAAGAGTTAGATGAGAGCATAGCCTGGATGGGTCAAAGAAAACAAGAGGTCGACTCATTCATCCAACATTCCTGGACCACCCCCTTGGTGCTGGCCCTGAGTTGAGGGCTGGAAAAGCAAAGGCCAAGAAGCCCACATAGTCTCTTCCCTTATGATGCTTACTGTTGAGTTGGAGAGTCAGAAAATAAACAAAAGCACATAACTGAAGTACAACTACGTTTTTTGTAGGACTCTGAAGGAATATGAGAGCAAGATGAAGTGATTAAAAGCATACCTAAAGAGGGAACCCTTACTTAGGAGCCCTGAGAAGGTGACTGACAAGGACCAGGCAGAGAAGTGGCTCAAGAAGCCAGCCATATGCTGAGTGTAGGAGAGAGGACCCCAGACAGAGGGGCTCCCAGGAGTAGACGGTGAGGTGACATTTATGAAGTTCATGAGTCTGGTGGCTTAGAATCACAGTGAGCACGAGGAAGTGTGGCCCAGAATGGAGCCAGACAGGGAACATAAGCCGACGATGACCTTGGAGATCATGGGGAGAAGTTTGGATTTTGTTTGAAATGTGATGAGTGTCACTGAAGGATTTAAGCAGAGGAAGAAAGATGATTCGTGTGTGTGTGTGTTAAAATGTTCGCTTGGGATTTTAGGCAGAACATGAGTTAGGATGGAAAATATGGAGGCAGAGGACCTTGGAAAGATTTTGCAGGAGTCTGGTGAGTCACGGAGGTGGTTTGGACTAAGGTGATGGTCATAGGGAAGAACATACTGGGGAGGTAGAACTGATGAGGCTTGCTGGAGGGTTGAGTTGGGGGTGCACCAGAAGGACGAGGATGGCTCTGAGTTTCTAGCCCCAGAATTTGGCATATAATTACATAACTTACTAAGATGGGGAAGATGGAGTAAGGGTGGAACAGGTGAAAGGATTACTGGGGTTCAGGATCTCAGCCTTGAGTGTGACAATGTCCACAAGACTGTAAGGCAGAAGTATGCCTTTGGAGCTATCCAGAGCAGAGGACTTTTCTGGTGGGGATAAAGATGGGAGTTGTATTGAAAAGATAGTAACTGAGGCTAATTAACTGAGGGGTGAGATCATTGAGGTGGGGTGTATAGATAAAGAAGAAGAGAGTACACCTCAAGAAAGGCCAATACTTAGAAATCATAGTTAGAAGGAGCCTGTGGCCATGACTGAGAAAGGGAAACCAGAATAGTGAGGAAAACTGGGGCAGTGGTGTTTGCACACTGAGAGTCAATGCAAAGAGGACGAAGAAAGCACCGGGGATCCACTCTGCTGAGAGACATGCAAGGGGAAAGGGAAATTTTTCCTTTGCTTTTGGTAGTTTTAGTACAAGACTTTGGGGAGAGAACATGGGGCAGAAGCCAAATGAAAAGTTCTTGGGAGGCACCATATGGTGAGAGGAAGGGGAGAGCATGTAGAAAAGGCACTGGTGTTTGGGCGTGGAGGGAGCCCAGAGGGATGTGGACAAATGTCCTTTATTGTTTAAGAAGGAACTTACAAGAGCACATTTTATGCTAATGGGTGAACGATCAAATAGAGAGATTACTGATGCAGCATACAGAGAATACCCTAAGTAATGAAGTCCTTAAAAGGTGGAAGGGCACGTTTCACTTTGTAAGAAAAGGGAAGGGGTCTCGGGAAATCTAAATTCTGCCTAGACAGATGCAGGAGTGCCTGTCTGGAGTCTTTGGGGAGACAGGGACATCAGAGCACAAGAGTCTGGTTGAAGAACAGAAGTGAGGAGAGGAGATGGCTGTGTCAGGGGCTAGGAGAGCAAGTGAACTCTCCTGAGAACCAACACAAGACTCCAGCTGAGGTTTCCTAAAATCAAAAGAGAGCCAGTCAGCTGGTCTTTTATTTATTTTTTACCCCCTAGCAAATTTCTGCCTCTTGGGCACAGTCAGTAAGAAGACTGATGGTTGAACTAATCATCCAGAGTAGGAATTTGCTTTGAGTATCAAGGAAGGAAGTCAAAAGAAGTTGAAGTTATTTGCCAGGGAGTGCTTATAATGATGGACCATGGAATATCCCAGCTGGAACAGACTGAGAAAGGAAGGGGAATACATGAGTGGGGACCTCTCAGGACTAAAGGAGTATTTTAGTGGAGAGCCTTGAACAAGAGTCAGAGATCTAGGTTGGAGAATGACCTTGATGGCATAAGACTTTGGCCAGTCCCTCTGCAAGCCTCATCAGCACCTCAAGGACATCCCAAATAAGCATGCACTCAGTAAAAAAGAGTGTGCTTGCCATGCAAATGATGCTGCAGGATAAGTCTTCAATCTCATCATACCTCTAAGGAAATAGCTGCTTCTAAGCCCCGCCTCTGAATTTCCATTGACTGGGGACATCAGAGACATAGACACTTCTATGCTGACCTTCATTGCGACCATCACAGTTTTCCAGTTGGATGACTCTATGGGTTCCAGTATTATACAGCTCCTCCCAACACCTGGGAAATCGACAGCACCTGAGATGTTTTCTCGCTCTTGGCCAACTCCTGTGGTCTCTGTCCAATGTTATTTAACCAGCACGGCAGTTAAAATCTCAAATCATCTTTACTGCTGTTGCAGATTGTACCAGCTGCCTGACAATGATCTTACCTCCACATGATTAGTTAAATGATGAATGGTTCTCTCCTCTTCCAAAATTTTCCCTGGAGGGTATTGATGCCTCAGAGAGGAGAAAATTCCAGAAAATATGGTATCCTTAGCCACACTGGAGTAGCCTTGTAAAGACCAATCTATAATAGTAAAAACATGATCTATGGAGGCAATAGGCGACTGGAGAGAGAATGGTAAAAGTCGCTGGAGAAAGATAAAATTGACATCACCATGGGAACAGGAGGTACCATAAATGTCTAGAATCCTACAAGTGTTGCTGGCCACTTCTTTGCCAAGTCAAAGGGCTGGCTGTTTATCTTCATCCCATATCAGAATGGTCTAGACCAGGTTATTTTGGCTGAAGTGTTTTCCTTGCCAGTGGTGGGCAGTTGGCACTGTGGCCACACTGTGTAGTCAGAGAGGAACGTACTATTTGCAGAATTGGATTTTGGCTGAATAAGTGCCAACAGTTTCCTTCTGAATTAAAGAGAAAGTAGATTTGTTAGGGGCAGGTCTTCTACTATAGGATTTCACAGCTATTTAAGCCAAATTCCCAGTAGTGGTTCCCACCTAAGGAGCATTAGGTGAGGTCATGGTTGTGCTGTGTTGGCTCCGTTTGTTGGAACATCAAATTCTATTCTTAACCTTTAATTCCAGAGAAAAAATCTGCTTTGTAAAATTATTTGATTTCTCTAAATGGACTGTGATGGCTGATTTTATGTGCCAACTTGAATGGATCACAGGGTGTCTGGATATGTGGCTAAACATTATTTCTGGTTGTGTCTGTGAGGATGTTTCCAGATAAAATTAGCATTTGAATCAATGGACTCAGTAGAGCAGTTTGCCCTCCTCAGTGCAGGTGGCTGTTATCAAACCTGTTGAGGGCAGGAATAGGACAGAAAGGCAGGGGTGCCTGGGTGGCTCAGTGGGTTAAAGCCTCTGCCCTCAGCTCAGGTCATGATCTCAGGGTCCTGGGATCAAGCCCCGCATAGGGCTCCCTGCTCAGCGGGGAGCCTGCTTCCTCCTCTCTTTGCCTACTTGTAATCTCTCTCTCTCTCTCTCTCTCTCTCTGTGTCAAATAAATAAATAAAATCTTAACCCCCCCCCCAAAAAAAAGAACAGAAAGGCAGAGGAAAAAAGAATTTGTCTTTTCCTANTGTAATCTCTCTCTCTCTCTCTCTCTCTCTCTCTGTGTCAAATAAATAAATAAAATCTTAAACCCCCCCCCCAAAAAAAAGAACAGAAAGGCAGAGGAAAAAAGAATTTGTCTTTTCCTACCTGATTGCTTGAGCTGGGACATCAATCTTCTCCTGCCCTTGACACTTGTGGTTCTCAACCCTTTTGATTTGGGCTGGAAGCACACTACTAGTGTTCCTGAGTCTCCAGCTTGCAGATGGCAGATCGTGGGACTTCTCAGCCTGCACAATTGCATGGGCCAATTCCTTATAATAAATCTCCTCCTACAGATATATCCTATTGGCTCTGTTTCTCTGGGGAACCTTGACTAATACGTGGACTAATTGCTCTGGTATCAATAAGCATGTTCAGGAAGAGCGAACATTCATGGGTGAGTCACTTTGGCTGGGTCACATTCATCAAGTTGTGATGGTTTTCCTTTGCTTCAGGAGATCATGAACTACAATGAGATGTCCCTGCCTTTTAATGTGCACTTATTTGCACCTCTTCCTATACATACCCAGGCTCCAAGTAAATTGCACATCTTCCTTTCCCTCAAATCCAATCTTTGCTGTTCCAACTCCATGCCTTTCCTCTTAAAAACACCTCCTCTCATAGAAAATGCCTTCTCTAAATGGAAGTCTCTTCTGATCCCAGATGCATTCACTCATTCATTCATAAAGCAAATATTTATTGTGCACCTTCCACATGGCAGGAACTTTTCTTGGATGGACTCTTCAGAATTCCCATAGCACTTTGCAGAATGCTTAAAATATTTAACAAATATTTTATGAGTGAATGAATACATGCGTAATGTGGTTTTAGTTGTTAACCCTTCTCACTTGGTTATAAGCTCATAGGCTGAAGGCATGTTATTACCCCTACTTCCCTGTGAATGTTGTAGGCAATTGCTTCATTGTTAAAAATTAGATAGAGAGAACCCTAAGGTCCATTAAGTCAGTAAAAATCCATCTGTCGCATTAGCCATCCCTGTGTCCTGCAGTAAGAGCCGTCAGGCCACATTCCCAATCGGTGGTTAGTGTGTGGTTCCCATTCTTGCTTGGTAATTCACTGTTTGTGACAAACAGGCAACTATTCTAATATTTTCAATTCTCTTCATTCATTACCTGACTTGATTAGGAGCAACCATTCCAATGTCGATAGGCATTTAATATTCTGGTCCAGCCTCCTCTGTGAGAGACTGTAAATGGGGTAAATTGGAATATTTCACACAAAGCTGAATAGGACTCAGTTCTGCCATTTTCATTTTGTGGCTGCTGTCTTCATGTGGTGCTAGCTGTCAGTGCTGTGTCTGCGCACCCATTTCAGTTAGAAATCCTTGTCATATGAGCTCTATGAGGCGCACTGTGAGGACAGCAAACCCAAGAACTAAAAAGGATTGCCAACTTTTGAGAGGAACAGAACGCACCAGAATCATGGGAATGAAAATCAAGGAATGACTGGAAGCCATCTACTTGGATAGAGACCAGCGCTTGCCATGAAACACGTGTTCATTAGGTATTTGTGGAATCAATAAATGACCCCACGTATCCCTTCAGCCTGCATCCAAGGTTTTCCTTAAGTCCTTCCTAATTTAAGGATGTCCCTTGGAGAAAGAAGGGATTATTTGGAAAGCAAATACTATGTTTTTATTTTAACCCTGGCCCAGAAAATTAACTACAACACTAAGGGTGCTTGACGAATTTTTTTTTGAATAAAGAAAGCAACGACTGTATCTTCTGTGACCAACCAACTGTCCCTCCAACAAGGCTCCAAGAAGTAAATTTTCTCTCTCTCAAATGACAAGGTCCTCTATATTTCCAATCATCTCAAGAATCTTGAGAGAACAGGACAGTAGGTAGTTAAAGGCTATGCTAATAGAAAGGTGGCTCTGACTCCATAAAGGGTCTAGGCAGGGGCTGATCAGGTGTCCCGAGGCATTGCTCGGATGCCGTGTAATTCGCTATTATATGTCATGCTCTCTAAGTCAGGTATCAACTCTGCTTTGCATATTGGGGGCGGATTTGCCTATGGAACTCTCAAGCTGCTGCCCTACAGGGACACGGAGAAGTCCTGGTTTTCTCCAGGGTGGATAACATGAACGTGCTGTCCCCTAAGAATGTCCATTTTATTCAGAGAGCTTGTTTTCTGTATCATGCAATTGGGACAGGCGGAAAAACACTCATTTCACACAATGGCCGGTCTACCTCTTTGCTTTCATTTGACTGAAATGGTTGCTCCAACTTAAAACAAGACCTCACAGAGCCCAGTCAAGCTCCAAGAGGTTGTAGCTCATGGTGTAGAGGCTGAGAACCCTCAGGAAAGGCAACCTTCCTTCACATTAGAAGTGAACACACAATGGAAAATCTCATTTACTATCGGGCCACTCTGGCTGTGCTTTGGAAACACATCGAGACATTTTAAAGGAAGAAAAGAGTATCCAGCACTCCCACTGGTCCAGGAATAGTGCCTCCCACCACCGGCAAGCCTGGAAAACTTCATTATTCAAAAGGCAATGAGTAAACCACTCCGAAGGGTCTTTCTGCAGTCGTGGTACATAATTAGTCCTAGACTAAACGCTGTTCTGATCTGACCTAACAAATCTTACAAGCAAGACAATGAAGGATCGAATTGTTTCTGTGTAAATATCCATCACCCAAAAGGGTAAAATTTACAATGTCTAAAATCCAATCATAAATTACCAGCCAGGAAAAAAAGCAGAAAAATATGACACATGAGGAAGGAAAAAAAAATTGAAATTGGCCCAGAACTAATACAGATTATAGACTTAGCAGACAAGAAAATTAAAACAACGATTAGAACTCCATCCTATGTCCCCAAAGCTAAGTAAAGACATGGAAGGTATAAAAAAAGGACTCAAATCAAATTGCTAGAGAATAAAAGAACAATGTCTGAGATGAAAAATTTGTTAGATGGGATAAATCGCCAACTAGACATTGCAAAAGAGAAAAAAATTAGTGAATGTGGAGACAANATGTCTGAGATGAAAAATTTGTTAGATGGGATAAATCGCCAACTAGACATTGCAAAAGAGAAGAAATTAGTGAATGTGGAGACAGTAATAAAAACTATCTAAAATGAAACACACGCAGAGAAAAAAATAATTAAGGAAAGAGCATCAGGAGATTGTCAGGCAACTTCAACTGGCCTGAATATATGTACAATTAAGGTCCCTGAGGAAGAGGAGAGAGAGAGACGGATGGCCGNCAACTTCAACTGGCCTGAATATATGTACAATTAAGGTCCCTGAGGAAGAGGAGAGAGAGAGAGACGGATGGCCAGAAAAAAAAGAAAAGAAAAAAGAAAAAATTTGAGGAAATCAATGGCCAAAATTGTCCAAATTTGATGAAAATTCTAAACTGATAAATCCCAAAAGCTCCCAAATTCAAAGAAACGTGAAACAAGAAAACAGGAAACATGTTAACTAAAGAAATTAAACTGAGGCTTATCACAATAATGTTCAAAACTAGAAACAAAGACATAAAGACAAAAGATTTAGAGGTTAAAAGCAGAAGGAAAGAAACAGGGACCCCGTGCTAATGCTCCCCAAAAGAAAGCTGGAGGAACATCTGCATGATGCAATTCTGCTCAGCAATAAAGAAGAATGAACTGAGGATACATAATCCATGGGCCGAGCTCAAAATAATGATGCTGAGTGAGAGGAGCCAGACCAGAAAAACGTATACTGCAACATCCCAATTATGGAAAACACAGCAGAGAACCGGCAGATCTGTGGTTGCCTGGGGGTGGGCACGCGGGAGAGGGAGGGATTCCGGTGGGTGGCGCGTGGTGAAACTTCCTCCGAGGTGATGGACATGGTCCGGCTCTTGATGGAGGTAACAGTTTCACCAGCATGTATGTGTGTCAAAGTGTATCAGATTATACGCTTTAAGTATGTGAAGTTTATCGTATGTCCACTGTGCCTTAATTAAAAAATGAAAGTCATTACACCATTAATGATTCCTCACTTGTGCAGACTCTGATTTAATTTGTCCAAGGCGGGGCGGGGGGGGCAGGGGTGGGTTGTGTGTGTGGTGGGGGGAGCTGTTATGGATGGAACTGTTCTCCCAAATTCATATGTTGATGCTTTAACCTCCAGGGTGACTGTATTTGGAGACAGGACCTCTACTGAGGTAATTATGTTAAATGAAGCCATTCAGGTGGGTTCCTGATTCCATCTGGTTGGTGTCTTTACGGGAAGAAGAGGCAGCAGAGACCCGAGTGCGCAGAAAAGGCCGCGTGAGGACACAGCGAGAAGGTGGCCATCCGAAGCCGAGGAGAGAGATCTCAGGAGAATCCAACCCGGCCGGTGCCTTGTTCTTTGACTCCCAGCCTCCGCAACTGTGAGAGAATAAATTTCCATTGTTTGAGCCCCCTGCTGGGTGGTATTCTGTGCTGGCAGCTGAAGCAGACCCATCAGGGGATTCTTGGTAGCAGTGTTTTTATAAGGCTCCCCAGGAGTTCTCATGAGTAGCCAGGACCGCGACACAGGACATTAAGCCAGGCCATCTCCCCTCTGGCTGCAGAGTGAGCTGGACACCGAGACCAATGTCTCATTCAAGTGCATGAAGATTTGAGCACACCCCACGGCAGGTGGGGAAAACCTGTGGGGAGACGGGCCTTCTAGATGATGAAAGGGGTAAGTCTTGGCCAGATAAGAAATATAAATTCCTGTTGTTGAAATTCCAGGCCTTTTCATAGTATATGGCATTTTAAGCAAGCTGAGTCTCTTGATGTGGCCTTGTTACAACCAGTTCCTGGATATTCTATTTATTTTTATTTTTACATAAAAAAAAATCAACGAGCCACTTATATACAAACCGTTGAATTAGTGTGAAAACATCCAGGCTTCCAAGTAATTGCAAAGGATTTGAGTTTCAGAATTAAAAGTAGGTTCAGTGGAAGCCTTCAAGCCAAGAGTAATAATTAGTGCATGCACCATAAAACTGGGTTTTAATTAAATATGTCTTTGAATAAGAAAGAAGCTTTATGAAGTGTAGTGCACATAGGAAGCTTTCAAAATGGCACTGATAACATCCAGAGAAATGTCAAATATACTTGAGAAGTTTAAAAATGTAACTCATTTTAAAGGGAATCCAATGCAGAAGCATGATAATTTACTGA
Source organism: Ailurus styani (assembly GCA_002007465.1). NCBI lineage: Eukaryota > Metazoa > Chordata > Mammalia > Carnivora > Ailuridae > Ailurus > Ailurus styani. The sequence goes on along the minus strand of LNAC01000237.1, from coordinate 149,563 downwards.
GACATACCCTGACTCTATTCCGTTTATTCTTAAATGCCCAAAATATCTTCCAGGGAGCCTCTCGAATGGTTACGCTGCATCTCTCACATTGTCTGTTCCCTTTTGCCTCCAGCGCCGTGTTCAGCTCCAGTGAGCCCCTGGAAAACGTGTGCCTGAGTGAGCTTTGAGGAAACAGAACTTTTTGCTCAAACTAGTGCTTCCCAGAAGGGTCAGATGGAGAGAAGTTGGTGGCTGTCACTATAGTATTTCGTGGACAGAAAGCACCATTTGTCACCCAGGTGCATGGCTCTGTTAGACTGTCTCCGATTAAGATGGTCCTAAATGAATGTTTAATGACGGAACATGGCGTCTCTGCAGATTTAGAAACTGCAAATTAGGCTGGCCATCTCCATCAGAAACATCTGTCTGCCTCCATATGTGTCTCTCATAGATGGAGAGAGGTGATCTTTCCCTGGGTCCCTGCAGATGTGCGGTTCCATTTGGTGGCTCCTGAAAGTACTGTTCCGAATCCTAATGGCAACCAAGCATTTAAGCTTTGCAAAATGTGCCAGCTTGATTTCCTTATGGCTCCAAATTGACATGCCAGATAGCTGACATCTTTATTGACGGAAGGTAGAGAAATGGAGGTGGATCTTGCAGAAGGCAAGACACCCCCCCTCGGGCAGAGAGATAGTGGACAGCAGCGACCCTCTGGTGGCCTGGGGACATTGTAAACATTCCCCTCTGCAAAGGTTCTGCCCACCAGCCGGCTCATCCTTCCTCAAGGCAAAAACTCAAAGATAAAAGGGAAGTTGGAAAGGAAGGTGCTCCCCACCCAAGCAAACAGTAAGTGGATTTCTTTTAAAATTCAAAATTCTTTTTAAATGCACTCTTCCTATTTAGCAAATCACTTGTGGCTCATTCATACTGCACACAATGTAATACAAAAAACATCTATTTGATATGACAATGTCTGTGATGTACTGTTTCATTCTATGAATAAACAGTAGCTTGCGGCAAAGATAAGGCATTGCTTACACACTAATAGGGATTGGAATTGCCGCGAAATTCTAAATGGACAGTACTTATGGTAATTAGTTAAAAACCACCGACAGAAACAAAGTCCCCAGCTAGAATAGCATCATTCAGACTTCAGCCTTCATTAAAACGGAAGCTACTGATTCTTTGGGAAAATGGTCTTTATAATTTCTTACTTATCTTCCAAATGAGAGGACTGCCTGCAGCTGGCACAGCGTCTGGATCTCTCCTGCTCCTCTCATGGGGCTCCCCACCCCCAGTTGTACCTGCTGGTCAGAGGCACCCTCTTGGGTTCCGGATGTGGCCCCCACGCATCACCCTCTCTCCTGTGCACCAGTGTGTCAACTCCTGGCTCCTTTGTCCACCCCAACCCACCCATACATTCTTCACACAGATGTGTGGTGGCATTACCGTTTCGTGCCAATCTCATTGCACTTTGAATAAAACCCAAATGCCTTTCCATGCCAAGTGTTCTTCCCTGTGTGTCTCCAACCATCGTCTTCCCCATCCTTCCCTGTCTCCATGACACTAGCCTTCTCCTTATTCCAAAGCCCAACAGGCACTTTCACGTCCTTTTCCTGGCAAGCCCTGCCTCCTGGTCCTCTCGTGCCTGGGTCCTTGTGGGCGTTCAGGACACCCTGTGCATCTTTGCAGTCCCATCTCAAGAATCACATCTGTCCAGTACTGCCTGTCTTCACAAAGACAGCTCAGTTCCCAGTGGCTCACATGGTGTCCTGTACAAAGAATACCCGCAGTTAAACGTGTTGACCAAATTAGACAGGTGCATGATACTGGAAGCCTGTGGGTGCGTGAAGTTCCTCAGGGTGCAGCATGCTGGACTCACCAACGTGCTCCAAGATGGGCCATTTCAGCTCCATCATCACTGTCACTGACAGCTTACCAGGTGGTAAGAGTGGGGAGGAGAGTAAATAAAGCCCAAGTTCTGACTGGGATCCCGTCTTCAGATAGGGTGAAACTGCTTCCGGTAGAAAACATTACAGAATTGTGGGTTGTGTTCAGACATTGGTCTTTTAGAGTTGTCCCGGAGGCTAGCCATTTCACATTTCACTTATGAAATATTCATAAGTGGGTCTGGCCTTCCACGAATGCACTCCCCAAAGACCTCAATGAAGGAGCAGCTTGGCAGTTTTTATCTTGAAACAGTCAAGAGACAAAGCTCTTTATGCAAGGAATATGTTTTCCTCCATTGGAACAATGTAAAGGGTTGCAGTCATTTGATTCAAATCAGAGTTTCCTAAGGGAGACAGGAAATGCAATGCCTTGTGATGAACATCTGTCTGATGCCCGGGCCATGCTCAAGTTCTTGGTCCATTCTTCCTCCAGGGAATTTACATCTATGTGACTTGGGTACCAAATGGGAGGCTCCAAAACTCCTTTTCCCCTGATGCCCCATGTGTGGGCATGTTAGGGGGGCAGTGGGCGCAGGGGTCAGAATCCAGCTCAACTTCATGTTAGCTTCATTCAGGTTGGTATGGACAGGGTCTGGCTGTGACCTCATGTGACATGCTTAAGACCTCACAGTTCAACTTAGTGTCGGGAAACTATACATTAACAAATCAAAACGTGACTGGAGAGGGTGGATTCATACCCTGTAAATAAATCATCATTTTAACAAACCTAGAAATCATTATGAACAGTGCAAATCAACCAACAGGTAAATAGACAAGAAAGTAGCAGACAATTCATCAGAGCAAAACTTAACAGCCAAAACAAGGGAAAAGACACTTAACCTCGGTTTTAATCTGGGAACTAGGTATTCAAGCAGTACTGAGATACCATTCTACAATCATTGTATTGGCCCCAAACAAAACAAAACGAAAAGAAGTTTTTTTATACCAAGTGCTAAAAAGAATCATACATTTTGGAGATGTGTTTGCTAATCACTCTGTAAGATGAACATCCCATGAGACACAGCAACCCACTTCTCCGAGTCTACTCTAAGGAAACACTTGGACCTGTTAGCTGCAAAGTTATGGCAAAATTGTTATGACTAGGTAAGAGGAACCTNGGTGGATTCATACCCTGTAAATAAATCATCATTTTAACAAACCTAGAAATCATTATGAACAGCGCAAATCAACCAACAGGTAAGTAGACAAGAAAGTAGCAGACAATTCATCAGAGCAAACCTTAACAGCCAAAACAAGGGAAAAGACACTTAACCTAGGTTTTAATCTGGGAACTAGGTATTCAAGCAGTACCGAGATACCATTCTACAATCATCGTATTGGCCCCAAACAAAACAAAACAAAAGCAGTTTTTTTATACCAAGTGCTGAAAAGAATCATACATTTTGGAGATGTGTTTGCTAATCACTCTGAAAGATGCACATCCCATGAGACACAGCAACCCACTTCTCAGGGTCTACTCTAAGGAAACACTTGGACCTGTTGGCTGCAAAGTTATGGCAAAATTGTTATGACTAGGTAAGAGGAAACTATCTCAGTGTCCAGCAGTATGGGAATGGNCTTGTGATCTCTCTCCTGCTGTGAAATAAATAAATAAAATCTTTAAAAAAAAAAAAAAAGAGGAACCTATCTCAGTGTCCAGCAGTATGGGAATGGATGGATACATCATCATGATGTGCTCACACAGAGAAACGCTACACTGTGGTTTATAGGAATGGTCAAGATATGGGTAAACCTGGAAGCAACGTTCAGGGAAGGAGCAAGTAGAAGGAGCACGAGGTTACGCTCACTGGGAAGAAAAGTAAGGAACAAACTGAGAAGTGTGAACGAAGCCTGGAAATCACTCCTGATCCGATATCCCAGACATAATTGCATTAACTTGTCGGTGCATGGTCTTCACATGTTTGTATGTATGTCCACGCTTCATGTTTATTCCTATAAAATGAGGTTCCCATTGCATTTATGAAGATTTACATCTTTTCTTCAGAAGTGAATTCATGTCCCATGCTTTTCCCCATGATGTCAATATTCTGCAAAGTCCAGCTTCCCCAGGGCTGCTTGACAGACTCCGCTCTCACAAGTCTTCATGTCTCAGTTGAACTGTGTCTGCAGAGAGAGTGATTTTCCACCATGGGGCAGTGGTCACCGTGAGTTCATAGATAAGGAACAGTTGAATTAATTCCCTAAATCCCCACTTGCTTCTAGCAAAGATTAGAGGTGAATTAAGACCAAAAGGACAGTAACTAAGTGATGAAATCTTTGTGAATGATTGGGGGCAGGGGAAAAGAAGGAAGAAAGTTAATTGTATCTGAACAAGTTCTTAGGAGAGAATTAGCTTTGACAGGGGAGCATGAAGCTTTGCTCTGAATTTCCTGGCAGACAAGAGAAAGGCAGGCAGCTTTAGCAGTTCGGGCAAAGCTCAGTGCAGTTCCTAAGAGGCTTTGTCATGTTGGTCACCGTAGATGACACCACAGTGACCCACCTCTCCCATTCCATATGTATGATTGTCCCTTATACTGACCCCAAGTCGTGTCAAAGGGAAACTACAACTTGTCATTTATTTTGGACAAACAGGAGCCGAAGCAGAAGTAAGTAGCTTCCCGTGAGGCTGTGATCGAAGGGAGGGGAGCTCTAAATTAACAGCCAGAATGACCCCTTGGCTCTCCATTATGCCCACAGGGGGCTTGGATGGGAGTGGGCAGGACGCATCCTCTGAGTACCCTAAGTGATGTGTGCTTGCACATCCTACCCCGGGCCTGTTGTTCCATCTGACGAATCTACCCACAAGGTTCCTTCCTGAGGGGAACCTTACCTGGTCCCAGTTCTGCTTCTGTCTTTGCCAAATAGAACCCCCTGCATGCCTGTGTCCCATAACACACGTTCCCAGAACTTGCTAGTACCTCCCTTCTGATGGACTCTAGTTATCCATGAATCCATTGTCTCCTTGGGAGTGGAGAGCTCATCTCTCAACTCCAGATATCAATTAAGTAATGAGTAAACATCTGCGGGATGGAAGAACCTGTTTAGCATGTTAGGGGGCACGAAGGACACAGTTTGTGTTTGGGATTAGAGCCAGACCTGGTATGTTTTGTGATACATGGCCAGCTCACTTCCGGCATGAGTGCGGGATGTTCCAGAGCTTCCCCAAGGGGCAACCTTGGATCGGGTGGATGAGACACCTTGGAAGAGTGGGAGTTACCCAGCATCTGCTTCCATCTCGGAAGAATCGCTATAGGACTTTAATGCGTCATGCAATATTCCTGGCACGTTAGGTCTGACTCCATCATAAAGGTCTTGCAAACACATCTGCAAGCAACATAATGGGTTCAGTCGTGCACGGAGCTCTTGGTAGGGATGCCCTTGTGTAGCCCCCAGCTCCGGCCCTCAGGGAGCCGAATTTGCGTTCTTTACCCGCCTCCTCCCCCACCGTGAATCTTGTGATCCCCGTGAAGGGCCAGGGAGCGATAGTGCACTTTTACAGCTTGGCTTTTAACTGGTTCCTGTCTATAAAATTAAACACTGACAATAGATTAATAAGTGTCGTAAAATGTCTTAAATTCTTAACCACTCGCTCAATTAGGCGGAAAAAACATAACAGTGTCTAATAGTGGATTGCCCGGGATTCGTGCAGAGCATTACATTTAAAGACTGTGGTTTATGGAGAGGAAAACGCTGGGCGGGAGCTTGAAGGAGAAATAGGGAATGATTCTTTCTGGTGAAGAACAGCCGTGATGGTGTCCTGTCTCCCTGCCTCGTCCCCGTCCGCTCCCCCGGATTGTAGCAGTGCCCGGTGAAACTGGTTTGCTGGCTTCCTCCCTGACCACTTCCCCGGACCAGCTCTCAGTCCTGTACCCAGAGGACCCTCCATGCGATCACGGCCAGATGGCTTCTCTGCTCAGAATCCACTGGTGGTTCTCTGTCTTATAGTCAGAGCCCAAGTCCTTAACATCAGCCATTAGACCCCTCACAGTATGCGCCCATTACCTATCCAGCCCTAGAGTATTCGCTCCACTCCCCCTCACTATCAGGTCCTATAGAGTTTGCCTCCTTCCTTACTTCTTAGGCCCTAAAAGATCTGGTCCTCTCTATCTTTCAGACCTTAGAGGATTGTACCCCCTCAACTATCAAATCCTTCTAGACTTGACCCCCCTTCCCTACAAAACTCCATTACCTATCAGACCCCATAGGATTTTGTTCCCATCACCTCTCTGACTTCATCTATTCCTCTTCATGTCTCATGTCCTCTGCTCAACCACACTGGCCTCTTTGCAGGCTATGCTGGCCTTAGAGTGCTCATGTTTCAGGACCTTTGCACTTGCTGTTCCTTCTGCCTATAATGCTTCTTCTTAAGATGTCCACCTGCTCGATTCCTTCAAGTTTGGACAGGTATATCCTTATTTGTGAGGTCTTCCCAGTTACTTCATTTAAGATTCCAGTAGCTCCCATCTGCCTGTCTCCTCCTTTGCTTTATTTGTCTTCCCTAGGACTTACCTCTGGAATCCTTCATGCCTTACTCGTTTGTCTTATCATTGTTCCTTGGTCTGGAATAGAAGGTCTGTAGGGCAGAGATGGTTGCCTGTTCTTTTTATGACCATACCCTGCACCTGTGCCTGGCACGGAGCTAGAGCACAGTAAACAGCTGTGAAGGAATGCATCCACGTTGCCCATGTTCGGTATCACACCAACCCTGTGAAATAATAATGGTTGTCACTCATCAGGAACAAAAGCCCCAGGCACAAGTATGTTGGAGAAATTGTGAGTAGAACAACATTCTGTCCTCTCAGGATTCCTCTGAGCCTCCACTGGGTGCCACCCAGAAGCTTGTGTGTGCAGTGCTCCCAAATGCACCAGCACACGAGCCTCAGGTGGGACTAATGCTCTAAGGAACACACTTTGGGCCACTTGAGGTGACGCTGGAGTCTTTCCTTGCAATCTCTCCCTGAGGAGAAGGATAAACATCTCTGTGGAGATTGGGGCTGCTGTTCCAGCCACATCTTAGAGTCCCAGGGGCATCTTCCTAAGTGTTCTTGGACTTGGCCTGATGGAGGATGTGTTCTTCACAGGGATGCCCATCAGACCCCAGTGGAGATCCCAGAGCCCTCAGTGGTACTGGAATTCCAGGGGAAAAGGCTGAGGATGCTCCGTGAGGCCTCACATGTTCATGCAAGATGAAGGTCAAGACAGGTGAAGGTGAAGCCAGATGCAGCTTCTCTCCAGATCGCCTCTTCGTGGGCAGACCCTGGACTTCCTGCTGAGATCTGTGCCAAACTCCCCTTTAAAAAAGATTTTCAATATCTTGAGTTTAGTAGCTGCTATCTCACTTCTCTGAGTTTTGTGTGAGATGCTCCCTGGTAACTACCCTCCCCCCCGGCTTCTTGTCCTTTCTGCATGAGGCCACCATGACCTAGGTGGAGGGCAGATGGACAGGTGTCCCTCTCTCTGTGCCAGAGGGTCACGGCATTCCAGAGAGGGCCAACTCTGAGAGAGATGGATTAGCTAAGGGTCCTGCAGTTAATGGCCAGGATCGAGGCCAAGGCATCCTAATGGGGCGGAGATAGACCTTGCTGGCCCTCCCCATAAGACAAGCCTCAAGGGCATTTTTCATGGCATTGGGTTGGACAATCCATTTTCAGAACCAATAAACCCCTCTTTAAAACACAAAATGTTATCTCTTTTTTTTCAGAGACCGTGATTTATCCTTCACCTGTACTCTCATTTTAATCCTTAGCCTCTCCTCCCAGATGGAATGAAGATATTCAGGACCCTCCCATACGCTCCCAACCCAGTCAACAGGATTGTTTGCAGGTAAAATGATAATGCACCCAAGCAATGCCAACTGTGTTGGGCGGGATTGAATGCGGCCCCCATGGCCCCACCTCCCCACGCTGTTCACACCCTTTCACTCTTCTCAGTGTGAGTGGAATCTGAGATGTGCTTCTAAGCACTACGATGCAGCAATCACAGCAGGGTGTGCACAATTGTAAGGTCTGTCTGACCTTGAAATGACTTGCACAATTGTAAGGTCTGTCTTGCCAGGTGACTCGCTCCTGCCCCAGCCTGTGATCAGCCAGAAACCATGGTCCTCAGCCAGGCAGCCTGCTGCGTGCCGAATTCTGCCAACAACCACAAGTGGTTGGAGGCAGACCCGTCGTCCTTCCCCAGTCAGGCTGCAGTTGAGCACTCAGGCCCCACAGACAGCTGGATTGCACCTTGCATGGAATCTGGCTGTGGTGTGCTGGGATCCCTGACCCCGAGAAACAGCAAGATGACAAAGTGTGTTGTCTGAGTACTGAGTTTGTGTCAATATTGTCATGCAGAAATAGATAATGGAACTATCTTTCCCCCTACTCCAGGCCATGTGTCTCCCCTGCCAAGTGCTTTCACGTACATACTTCTGTTGACACTTGTCAGCCACTTCTATGCCCATTGACCTCATAGTCCTTGAGCCCTGGCATTCCAGGATGGTTCGAGGGATTGCCTCCATTACCCTCCACACACAGGCTTGTGGCCTGAAACAGTTTGAGTTCAAGGTGGGTTCTTCGGTTAAGTCCTCTCTTCAGGTGGATGTGAGGGATCTCCGGTGCCCACGGTGGAGTTGGCAATCAGAGAAGTCTACAAACATGGCGCCCAACTTCCTTTAACCTGCTGGGGGGTCTCTAGCTGATAAATCCTGAACCCCAGGCTGTCATCACAGTTGAAGCATTCGTGATACTCCAGGGTCTGAGTGCCCGAATCCTGGAACGTATTCAGCTGAAGCAATAAAGCACATTCTTTTGCTATGTGGTTGAGAAACTGTCTCACTCACAGGTTATGTGATCCTAGGACTAGGCAGATATGCAGCCAGTTTTGAAATACAGAGTGAGGAATGAAATGTTGCAGAACGACAGCGTGCCAGGTGCTGAACTAGGTGTTTTGTGCACATTTTCATTTAATTTAACCTGAGCTAGACGAACGGGTGCACGGTGGGGATTTATATGCTATCGCACAGCTAGGAACAGTAAGTGCTCGTCGTGCTGCTATTAGTTTTAGATGCTGGTCACTGTGCGGGATGTTTTACTTGCATTATTTCATTTAAACGTTAGCAAGAAGCGTTTGAAATGGGATCCATGACTTCCTCCCTTTCTTTTTTGATAGACATTGAAATGGGCTTAGAAGTTCAGCCCTNTGCACGGTGGGGATTTATATGCTATCGCACAGCTAGGAACAGTAAGTGCTCGTCGTGCTGCTATTAGTTTTAGATGCTGGTCACTGTGCGGGATGTTTTACTTGCATTATTTCATTTAAACGTTAGCAAGAAGCGTTTGAAATGGGATCCATGACTTCCTCCCTTTCTTTTTTGATCGACATTGAAATGGGCTTAGAAGTTCAGCCCTTTGCCCGAGGGCCTTGCGGTTGGCGCTCAAACACTGGCGGGTCTCCGAGGGCGCCTTCCTTGGCCATCGCCTTGCGCTACGTCTCTGGGAGGTTCTGCCACCCCTCATTCCATTCCTGTTGCCCTACATCATACTGCCTTCCCTCGCAGGAGCTCCAAAGAAAACAGTGACCCTGATGGCCAAGGCTCTTGAAGCCCTTACTCCCCCATAGCCAGCCAGAATTCCCTCTTGGGCATATTTGTAGCTATGCCTTTTGGGGAGCTCATTATCTCCCCACGCTTTTTTCTTTTCTCTATTCCTAAAACCAGGGGATGGCATGGAACCACTGATATGTAAGCCATCCACGCCCTCCCCTGGTTCAATGAATGTAGGTTTTGAATGTAGGTGAGATGGGCGCCTGGGTGGTTCAGTGGGTTAAAGCCTCTGCCTTCAGCCCCGTCCTGATCTCAGGGTCCTGGGATCTAGGCCCACATTGGGCTCTCTGCTCCGCAGGGAGCCTGCTTCCTCCTCTCTCTCTGCCTGCCTCTCTGCCTACTTGTGATCTCTCTCTCTCTCTCTCTCTCTCTCTCTCTGTCAAATAAATAAATAAATAAAATCTTTGAATGTAGGTGAGGTCTCGAGTGGAAGGCCAAGAAGGAATTCTTGAGATGTCTTTGGTGCAAAAAGATGATTTCATGAGGGATGACTGATGATATACTTGGGAGTTGGGGGCGGTGAGGAAAAGGGAGGTTTCAAAAGTATTTTCATACTTTAAAGAAGACTTTCAGGATACTGGAGGTCTTGCCATTGTCAAGTTAATGTTGTTTTTCCCTGTAGTAAGGCATTAAGATTAAGACAGTTGGGAGTTTCCTTCTGGAAGTTAGGTTATTGATAAGAATGCTTTTTTCCTTGTAAATCATTGTAAACTGAGGGAGGACTGTAATCTCTCTAAGTTAACCACTTGTTTTTCCTTCCCTTAGCTTTAGGGCAGCCAGGAATGCGGGAGGCATGTCCCACCTGCCCCCCCAGGCAGTGGGGGTGAGGGGGAGCACCTCGGTGTTGGCTCGTGCTCTGTCCTCAGCTGGCCTTCTGCTCCCTCATCAACTATGACCGGTTCTTTCAAGCTGGCGTCAATAGTCTACCTCTTCGAGAAGCCGAAACCCCACATGGTTGGTTGTAGTATATTGGACAGGACAGCATGAGAACAGTCATCATTCTGAACGCAGTGAAGAGCTGTCAGCTACGCGGAAATTAACTACCGGATCAAATGATGGAAAGTCACGTCTTTTGCCTTAAGATTTCTCTTGAGGGAGGGCAATTTGTCATTTATGGGTCTGGTTGAGTTATATTGTTTCCTATTAAGATAAGTCTAAATGAATCTTTAATGACAGAACACTGTATCTGTACAGATTTAGAAGCTGCAAATTAAACTGGCCATCTCCATCTGGAACATCGGTTTCCTTCCAGAGCTATCTGTCACCCGCTGAGTGGCTGAGCCATTGGAGGTCCCTGCAAGATGTGCCAGGGCCGCTGGAGGGATGGAGCCCCTGAACGTAAGTTCTGTGGGTGCCGTGTGCTGGAAGGGGGCCCCTGGGGCTCCTGGAAGACATGACCTCAACGTCAGCGCCCCAGGCTGCCTTCTCAAGGTTTCTGGGTTGTCTAGGATCATCTCTGTCCTGGACACGAGCCTCAGGCTTCTCTCTAGTGTCTGTTTCCATCCTCCTCCATCCATTCCCACAGGGCAGACAACAAGCCATCAGATCATCCCATTTGCTTGGTATCTTCCCAGACAGTTCAGGACTCTTGGAACAAAGATCAGATTCCTGGACATGGCCTCCGAAGCCTGGCTTGATGGCCCTGCCTGCCCCTCCAGCCCCAGGCTCCTCCCTTGGTCCCTTCTTGTCCCTCGCCATCCTTCCCGCTAGCCTTCTGGGCTTCCACGGCCACGTGCTCCTTCTTGCCGTGGGTCTTTACCACCCCTGTCCTGCCTTATTTGCAGCCATTTGCTTGGTATCTTCCCAGACAGTTCAGGACTCTTGGAACAAAGATCAGATTCCTGGACATGGCCTCCGAAGCCTGGCTTGATGGCCCTGCCTGCCCCTCCAGCCCCAGGCTCCTCCCTTGGTCCCTTCTTGTCCCTCGCCATCCTTCCCGCTAGCCTTCTGGGCTTCCACGGCCACGTGCTCCTTCTTGCCGTGGGTCTTTACCACCCCTGTCCTGCCTTATTTGCAGCCTTCCTTCCTTCTGCCTACCGTTCTCAGCTCCCCCAGGCCTTGCTACTCACTCCCCATCCTCTGGCCTCTGTGGACACATCAGTTCTCCAGGAAAGCCTCCCTGGACCCTGGGGCCCCTGTCGCTGGAGCCCCACACAGCACCCTGTCCTATTCGGCCCAGCACTCGTCCCAGCTCTGAGTGTGTCTGTCCGTCACTCTGTGTTTGTGGCCCATCTTCCCCATGAAACCGTGAGGTCTGTGCAGCCTGGTCACTGTCTGCTCTCTGTGCGTCTCCAGCCCTGATGCCCCTGCACCAGGCCTGCTCCGGGGAAGTGGGACGGTCCCTAAAGAAGAACCCTGGTGGGGACGGAGCTGTGGCTTCTCCCAGCCAGACTCCCGGTGACTGCATGTGGTTTCAGCTGTCCTCACCACCTTCCTTCATGGCTGCGTGTATTTAAATATGGATAAAACAAAGAGGAAGTTCGGGATAAAGGGAAGCGGCATCTTGCCGCAGAGGGAGCTGCAGATATGGCTCCTGGCATGACTGGTGACCAGCTGTGTGTCCTTGGGCAAGCCAGCTCACCCTCTGGTCCTTGTCTCCTCGTACATCAAATGGAAATAGCCGTGGCTGCTCTGCCTCCCCACAGGGGTTCTTAGGACCACATGGGAGGCTGCGAAATTGCTCTGAACAGGACCCAGAGCTCCGCAGATGTGTGGTGCAATCAGCATATTCATTAATAATACAAACCCTGCTCTTGTTTGTGGCTCACGGATGCGAAACCCACAGAAGATGGCCACGTCCACAGCCCCAGCACCATGCATGAGCGTGGGTGGCTGGAAGACAGTGCACCCAGCTGGGTTTCTGGTGACAGCAAGCAGCGTGTGTGTGACGGCCTCCCAGGTGTGACGTGGCACTGAGTCAAGCTCTGGAAGGTGGGCAGAGTTGGTGTTCACAGCATCGCAGAAATAGAACTGCAGAAACGTTAACTGACCCTTGTTCAGTTTGTACCTTCAGAATGTTAATTCACGGGAGTGACCTAGTGACGATGTGGAGAGGCTCGTGCCCTGGAAAGATTTACTGCTTACATTTCCTAAGAGAAGATGTGCCCCACATAGGGCCACATGGGTGCACCAGGTCTGGTCAGGGCATGGGGGGAGGAGTGCGTAGGACATTGCTTTCATGGGAGTTTCTGTGGACAAGGCAAGGCAGGGCAAAATAAAGATTTAGGATTAGCCTGCTTGAATAATTCTGGGTCGTGGCTAGTTGCCTGGTGCCTGAACCTGGGATGATTTAGGGTGGGGGGAGCGTTGGTTTGTTGCATGAGAGGCAGATGAAGGGGGTGGCTGGTGGTAGAGACCCAACCAACTCTGGGTTGGTTTGGATATGAAAGGCATGCCCCTTTCAAAGAACTTGCTATCTCTATGAACTGGCTGGCCATGGAAGGGGTAGTCACTCCCCAGCCAGCACGATTTTTTTAAAATTTTATTCATTATTTTTATTAACATATAATGTATTATTTGTTTCAGGGGTACAGGTCTGTGATTCATCAGTCTTACCCAATTCGCAGCACTCACCATAGCACATACCCTTCCCAACGTCCATCACCAGGCCACCCCATCCCTCCCACGCCCCTCCCCTCCAGCAATCCTCATTTTGTTTCCTGAGACCAAGAGTCTCTTAGGGTTTGTCTCCCTCTCTAGTTTCATCTTGTTTCATTTCCCCCCTCCCTTCCCTATGATCCTCTGTCTTGTTTCTCAAGTTCCTCATACCAGTAAGATCATATGATAATTGCCTTTCTTTGATTGACTTAGCTCACTTAGCATAATACCGTCTAGTTCCATCCACATTGTTGCAAATGGCAAGATTTCATTTTTTTGATGGCTGCATCATATTCCATTGCATATATACACCACATTTTCTTCATCCAATCATCTGTTGATGGACATCTAGGCTCTTTCCATAGTTTAGCTATTATGGACATCAGCCAGCAAGATTTTTAAGATGTCAAAGCATCATAAGATATAGAAAGTAAAAACATGATTCATACGGCTCTCTATCGACAAAATTCAGACAAAGGAGGAGGAGGTAGGCATCATCCTCTTTCTCAAGACCCTTCTTACCCCTGTGGTACTCTCAGAGTGGATGACTCTCTAGGTGTGGGTTAAACCTGTGACTCCGTGTGGATGGATGGAGCCCGCAGGACAGAAGTATCCCAGGATGTCCAAGGACACAGGGTCATATTCCTGAGGTGCTGGGGAAACTCCTCCTGGCTGCTATCATACCTTTAGCTTGGACTCTGGAGGTACTCAGCAACCCTGGCACCCCCAGCTGATGTCCCTGCTTCTGCCCTTTACTCCTCTCACCCCACTTCCATGGGCGGCCAGATGGCTTAAGTCCCCTCTCCATTGGAGCTGGGCCTGGGGGCATGTTTGGAGCTACAGCTGGAAGCTCTCAGCCCCATCCCTGTGACACCTGGTGGATGGTCTTTGCATGTCTGGTACGTGCCTCTGAACATAGGTGGGTCTGCGCATACCCTCTAAGGTGTTGTGAGAGAATCAAGTACTCCAATGAGTCACAGACTCTGTACAACTTAGAGGCATGTACAACCTGGGTGGGGGTGTTTCAGGTAAAGTAGGCCGTGGCTTCTATATAGCTCCTGGGAGCCGAGGATATGTTTCCAACTGCACCTGCCATGCCTCTGTCCAGGCAGCTGTAGTAGGGACGAAGGGACACACTCTCCTCCTGACATGCAGAAGCCTACGGCCCCAGACATCTAGGCAGGGCCTGTTGACTCATTCTGCTTGCTGGGGTGTGGGTGGAAGGGACGAGGGATGCTTTCAGCCCCGACTTCTCGGATGTCTGAGTTAGTCTCTGTGCTCTCACCATTTGCTTGCTGGGTGTGGACGATCTTGGGAAGTGCTCCCGGAGAGCAGAGCCTCAGGCAGCAGTGAGAGGAGACTGGGTCCCTGACTCATCACTTAGAAGACTGTCTGGGAGCACCCAGCAGGATGTGAGCCAAATCCACCACTCTGGTGCTACAACCTGCTGAGATGGGGGCCTCGCGGTCACGGTAGCCAGCACGGATCACTCCAACCAATCCAAGGGCGTAAGATTGCCAAGGAGTGAGGGCAACCTCAGAATCCAGCTAATCTGCAAACTGTCCTGATTAACTTTTTAAAGAACCAGCATTATAATTCACGTGCAGTGAGGTGCACTCATGGCGAGGGCACAGCTGGGCGACTTTGACAGGTGTGTTTACCCCGGGAGCCGCCACCATCATCAAGCCGTCGCCCCCGAAAGTTCGCTCATGCCCATCAAACTTTGTAAAGGGAATCGTTCACAGCATTTTATTCCTTAATCTCCATTCACAAGTCACTTTTTCTAGAGGCACCGAACTCTTAATACACTGTGAAAACTGTTCAAGTTTTTGAGCTTCTCATCTGGCAGAGAGTTGTAGGGGGTAGAGTTTCGGACACTCCGCGGTGTTAAGTGGCCTGGGGACGCAGAGACGGCGTGCTCTGGTCGGCAATTAAAAGTCTGGTTGACTCAGGACAGGGGTCAACGTGGGGGGTACTGGCTGGGGAGACAGCTGGTGATTGAAACCCCAGGACACAGAGAACGGGCAGAGTGGTAATAGGGCCGGGGTTGATGACCCAAGAACCACAGCTCTCCAGGAGCGAGAAGCAAGCCCACAGAGGAAGCAGGGAAGAGATGACCCCAGAGGAGGAGGAAAGCCTGCTGCTCACATTCAGTCAGCTTGCTGGCCTCCACCGACCCCCATGGCTCAGTCCTCTCCCTGCTGCACCTGGCGCCGTGCCAGGGAGGCCGCCCTCTGTTTATGGACCCCAGGCCCTTGATCGTCCAGTGGGACTGGCCAACTGGGAGTCTTACGGGAGAGAGGCCAGGAAAGGGCTGGGTGTCTATCCCACTGGCTCTGTCTTGGGCTCCCTGTGGGGCGGCACCCTCGGCTTGAGACATCGGCTCCCAGGAGACGCTTCTACCCCTCCCTCCACCCCCCGTGCCTCTGGTTCCAGAAGCGGCTCGGTGCTGTCTCCGAGGCCTAGGGACCAGCTGTTACTAGCACAGGACCCCGCTATTTCCTTACACACTGCTCACACCTTTGTGAATGATTTCTTCCCTCAATTTTCCTCCAATACCCATTTGAGTGTGCCATCTGGTTCTCATTAGAAACTGATACAGACATCTGTCACTGGTTTCCAAAATAAACCTACATTCTGTATTTTCTGTTTCCCCAAGAATCCTGTCCCGACTTCTGCCCGAGCTGCAGGGGGCACCAACAGAGAACTTCGCAGTCTGAGGGGGGCCCCCTTCTCGCCCGGCCGGTCACCATCCCAGGTGGCCCGGACAGTGTTCCCAGGTGGGAGCACGCCAGGGCAGGCGCCGGGTGCAAGGGCCCTGTGGGTGGGGCCGAGGGAGCACCGGCCCCTGTGGGAAGGCAGGAGAGAATGTCTTCCTCGAAGACATTTGATGCCCAAGTATATTTCAGGAATTATGGAAAATTTTAAAATGCAACTTTTTCCCCCTCTCCCCTTTCCTTTGGGGAAAGAGCCAAAGCTCCAGACACCTTCTCTGAACGTTAGGTGCCTGCTAAAGGCCCTTTCGGGGTGCTGCTCATTTTCTACCTTTGGGGGCTACAGTCTGGAGCTCCGCTCCCCTCGCCCCTGCAAGGGCAGGCAGGAGTGTGGCGCATCGTCCTCCGGGCCTGGGGCAGCTCCAGTGCCCAGCGGGGAACAGGCCACAGACGCTCCGTCCGGTGCCTCGGGGGAAGAGCCATCCTTCTGTCTGCGGCCCGGGCTCTGCTGCTTTGCATCCTTCAAATATCAACTTTGTCTTCATAATATCTGAGATTATTTCTCTGTGATTGAAGGAAGCAGATGTGTTCCCAAAGTGCCAACAACCCGTTCTGGGAACAGATACACAAACGTGGAGAAGAAACCTCCAGAAGCACAAGCATTTGTCCCTCCCTCCACGGTGTTTCCACCGGGGTCAGTAGAGGAAGAAAAAAATCATAGATAAAACACGGCCATCAAAGGAAAGCCGGGGTCCTATTTTGGCTAACTCTTTAAATAGCGATTGCCTCAAAAAAATCGAGATATCCCAAGAAGAGAAGGAAGCAACCCAGAGGCTGGTGAGTGCCAAAGGGGAAGGAAACCACCCAGCCGGCGACTTTGCCAGAGGGACTCGGAGTCAGAGAAGCAGGAGAAAATGGTATGATGTTGGCAGCTTCGTGTTAAATCCCTCCTACTGTGTATTCAGATTGCGTGCGAGAGGACTCATTTTTAAGTTAAGTCCAAAAGCCCGTTCAATGCGTACTAGTTAACGCTGTAAACTGCGGCTCGCAAATGAGAAAGGAATGCTTGCTTCCTTCCACATGTGTTTCTACCCCCGGATTATATCCGACTGTGAGCTTGCATATAATTTTATCACTTCATGTGACGTAAGAGCAGCGGGCGATTTCCACATCAAAAATCACAAGGCAGAAAGACTCCATTTCTTCATTTATATATACATATATTATTATTATTATTATTATTATTATTATTATTATTTGCCCCAGGGGTACGAGACTGTGAATCATCAGGCTTACACCTTTCGCAGCACTCACCATAGCACAAACCCTCCCTCATGTCCAGAGACTCCGTTTCTTCAGAGGAAGTTCAGAAAGTGCATTAAAATGACAGGTGCATCGCAAACAGCTTCCAAGTGCAGGACACTTTCCATCATCCCATCTGGCTCCTCGTTTCTCTCTCTCTCTGTGCCGGCAGTGAAGAGAATTATATTGACACCTGCTGTTTTCCTGAATGGCCTGAGCCCACGTCAGGACGCAGGATGATTTCAGGGCCATGTCCCGGGCAGAGAGCACCGCGGGAGGACACAGGAGCCCACCCGGGACCGCGAGCCTTCCGCCGCGTGAACACGGCTCCTGCCCGAAAGGCCTTTATCGGGGACCCCTCCCCAGTGTGCCCAGACGGCGACCGTGTGCCCTGACAAAATAGTATAGCGCCCTTACCAGCGACGCTGCACGTATACTTGTGACGTGTCGGTAACAGGCCACTGGGAGGGTTTGGAATTTGACGTGGGGCCGGGGCGCAGGCGGTTCACGGTTCACTGGGGGAGCCCTTGATCGCAGCGCGGACGGATGGTTGGGAAGGGTGCGGGGCCGCACATCTCACAGAAGGAGCATCACTTCTCCTGGGGGTCAGGCTGCGATGTGCAATTGGGACATCAGGACACATCGGAGAGAAGCTGGCGTGTGGATGGCAGGGGCAGACCTCCACCCAGGTCTCCTGTGCGTGGCCTCACGCCGTGGCTCCCCGGCGGGGCTTGGACCGAGTCCTCATGTCATAGCGACTCTTTATGGGACATGATCATGGGGCAGTCGTGCCCCCTCAAGTTCCTCTGTTGAAGGCCTGACCCCCGTGACCTCCTCATGGGACTGTATGTAGATACAGGTCCTTTACACAGGGGATTAACGTCCCGGGCCACTAGGCCGGGTTCTGATCCAGTCTGGTTGTCCTCAGAAGAAGAGGCGGTGAGGACACAGACACGCGGAGGGACCACCATGGAGGCACAGAGGGAGAGGGCAAGGTCTGCACGCCCAGGAGAGAAGTCTCAGGAATCAGCTCTGCTCTCACCTTGACCTCAGATGTCCAGCCTCAGGGCTGGAAGAAATTGCTGTCTACTGTCTGGGCTGCTGGCTCCGGGGTGCTTTGTGGGGGCAGTTCCCACCCACGGGCACAGACACCTGCTCAGGGACGCGGCCCAGCAGGACAGCGTGGCCTCGGGGGTGGACCAGACCGTCCTCCCAGCTCCCAGCGGCATGAATCCCGGAGGGGCACCGGGGGAGGGGAGTGAGGTGGCCTCGTGACGTTGTGTCCCGCACAGGTGCCCACGTGGTCCTGCGCTGGGTGTGCATTTGTAAAAGGCACGGCCACGCTGAAGAACGGGCTTGGCCAGGACAGACGTGGTGAAGGATGGATGGAGAGCAGGGGGGGCTGAGGGGCTCTGAGCCCGCAGAGGGTCTAGGAGAGCACTCTCCTGCGGCTGTCTGACCCTACGGTGAGCTTCAGGCCTTCCTCTGCCCTCTCGAGGTCCCCAGCGGCCATCGGCTGCCACCCCGCCTTCTTCTAGGGTTATCCACGGTGAACAGAGGGTGTCTCCCAGGTACCGCCGGCCCCATGTGAGCCCACAGCCCACACTTGATGGGCCGCGAAGGGACTCCATGCCCCCCTCGGCAGTTTGGAATCGGTCCTGGAAACTGTTTTTCAGAGTGCAGAGCCGTCCTGAGCCGAGGGACCAGACATCTTCAGAGGGAAGGGGAGCAGCGGATGTGCCTGGAGGGGCAGAAATGGGAGCCATGGGGACGCTGTGCCCCCTCCTCACAGCCCCCTCCCGAAGCCCCATCACGCGCCCTCCTGGGGTCGGGGACACACAAGAAAACTCTTCCTCGGCCCGACCGTGCTTGTGACTCTGGTTCTCCAGCTTTCACAGGCTTCCACGACTCCATCCCGGAGTCCCACTGAATTCGGGCGACTCGCCAACTTCCTTTTATTTTCTGTGGACAGAAGGAGGTGACAGACGCGCCTGATTTGTGGGACTGATTTCTGGTTTGTCCACTGGCGGAGAGGCTCCCCGGCCCATTATCTGGGCCATCCCAACGGCCCAGTGCTCAACCACCCCGCACCGTCCTCACAACCCCGCCTGGGGGTTCAACCGGACCCTGTCCTCACTTGTCACGGGGCTGGCCGGAGGATAGCTCATCGCGGGAATCCAGCTGCGGGGCCAGAACAGAAGCCGCGCGGATCCCATCTGACACCACATGTGTTCTGTGTGCTGAGTGAACTTGTCCTCCAACATAAATACGGCTCCCCACGAGGGCCCTCATTGCTCTGGGGAGGGCCGCCAGCCAACCAGCCACCGCCACCCCACTCCACTTTGTAAGCCGCGCAGGTTTCGCCAGCTCCAGCCGCTGCAAAGTATTTATTCTGCTCAAAGAGCTGCTGTCCCCCTGGGGCCTCCTGGGCTGTTTCTCGCTTCCTCTGTGGGCACACCCCGAAACCGGAGCCGCCGGCCCCTGAGGTCCCCTTTCCCTCCTTCCCTCACCCGCTCTCTTTGCTTCTCTCCCGCACGTCTGACATAATAGCAAACAGAACCAAATATTCAAAAGGCACTTCTCCATTTTAATCAGGTTTGGGGGAAACATGTCTAACAAGCCTCTTCGCCCAGCTGGTGAGATGCGTGACATTTACGAGGTCCGCGGCGCATCTTGTCCAACAGCCCCATTTAAAATGCCACTCCAGATTCCCCCATCTCTGAGCCTTAAAAAGCACTTGTCCTGCAAAGTGTTATCATTACCAAAAATATTAAGCAGAGTCTCCATCCACTGAGTCCCCGTGTCATTTTGCTGGAATACAAATCACCACGTCTCAAGGAAAGCAGGCAGATCTCTCCTTATGAGGCCCGCTAGCAGGAGAAGGACGCGGTCCCGGGCCGGTCCCCCTTGCCCTCCTGGGGCCTGACCACGCCTCCACGCAGGTGTCCCTGTGCGTCTCCCGCGCCGTGCCTGGGACCCTGGGGCCGCTCACGTCTCTGTCCGCAGCCCACGCTTGGGGAGAGCTTGGCTCCTGAGTGCAGGGGCTTGGTGTCTCTCCCTGGCCGCACCCCGGCCCCCTGCGGGGCAGCCCCTCGGACCTCTCCCTGCCTTTGCAGCCGTGGTCGACCTCCAAGGACGGAGGTGGACGACCTTGCATCGTGGGCCAAGTGCTCAAAGTGGGCCTGGGTGTGAGTCAGCTAGAGGCCAAGCACAGTGTTCATGAACGGTCTGAACACAGAGAGCGGCACGGGTGGGATGGCCACGGTTTCCGCGTCCTCTGCTATCCCCGTGGCTGGACGTCATTCGCTGCTGCCCTCTGCACGCTCACACACCGAGGGAGCCTCCCTCCCTCCCGACTCGAACCCCGTGTCAGGAGCGCCAGGGCCAAGGGGACTCTGCCTTGCTGCTCTTCTCTTGGGTGAGGGGGCAGCTGGCTGTCCTGCCGCTGGGAAGGTTAAGGAAGGGGCTCCTGCTACGGGTCCTGGGCTGGATCATCTTGTCGGGCAGGTGATAGGGGATTATTAAATGTTCTGAGCAAGGAGTGGTTTCAAAGCGGTGTTCACAGAAAACGGATCTATCTGGTCCTGTTGGATGTAGGGCTCAGCGTGGCATCGCAGGGGACGGTCCTTGTTGGCGAGAACGCAGGGCTGAGGGTGGGCACAGAGACAGTAGAGAAAGTGGGAGATGTGAACCATGAAGGACGAGGCTTGAGGTCCAGCTACGGTGGGGGGAGTGGGTGCAGGAGGCAGAGACCCCGGAGGGCGCCAGGTGCTCCACGGGGGCGTGGGGGCTGGCTGAGTGAGGGTGCCCAGCGTGCGGGAGAAAGGCTGCGCTTGATGAGCTGGGCTTGATGAAGCCATTTTGCCCTTGAGCTGATGCCTACGTGTCCTTGCAGTTTTGCCTTCAAGCTGGAAGGGACAGAGCAGCTCCTCCACTTCCTCGCTTCTGAAAGCCTTGTCCCGCCTGATAAATGAGAGCAAATACCTCCTCTGCCTTGCCCCCGTGCACAGAATGACCTCTGCATGTCAGGGGAAGAGCTGGGAAAGCAGCAGAGATGGTGCGTGTGTGTGCGCATGCGTGCGTGTGCACATGTGTGCCTGCACACTCACGCTCCCCAGGACCTCAGGGTTTCTTTGGACCGAATTTAGATTCTTAACTCAGATTATACATCCCGATGAACTTGGCCACATGGGAATGTTGATTACATGTACAAATTTTGCTTGGGGAGAAGGCTGTGTTTGTGTGTGTGAGCGTGTGTGTTGTGAGTGTGTGTGTGAGTGTGTGTGTGAGAGAGCGAGCGGCAGAGAGGAGGTATATATAGAATGATGTAGGGACACATGTCTTTGTGGGAAAACAGATGGCCTTGAGCAAGGAACTGAAGGCAGAAGACCGTCCCGGCTGCAGCTGCTTCCCCCAGCGTGCGCGCCGAAGACACTTGAGCCAATTCCGTCTGATTGCGCTCCCTCTAGCACTTCTTACCCAGATGAAATAAGTGTGGAACAGACTCTTCTGCCTAATGAGAATTTAAATTTTCAACTTTGTCAGAGACGCGAGCCTGCAGACTTGGCGTGATGCACATCTCTAAGAGTGCAGCTCGGAGAAGTGGGACCCAGGGTTTGCTTTCCCTTCCCTCTCAGTCCCCACACAAGACGCCCCGGGACGCTGGTAACAGACCGGAACCCGGAGAGGCCTCCGGCTCAGAGTCCAGTCAGGCACTCTGCGTCCAGCAGCGTTTGCCGAGCTTGCTGCGTGTCTGCTGCATGCAGCAAGACCGATGCCAAGGGACTCCCCTCGCTGGAGGCACAGGGCCCCGATGGCCCTGCCTCCCTGGACGGCGCTGAGCTCACAGACTCGACGTGAGTGACCTTGACCAAACCTCTTCAGTCCCACTAATCCTCCACGTTCACCTCTGTGACATGAGAGTGACCGTCACACCTGTGACAACTGGGAACCTGTGGGGATTCGATGAGTGACTTGCAGAAGACACCCCGGGCCGTGCCGGATGGACAGGCGACGCCGAGCTGTCGCCCGCCAGGATTCGAACGCATGTGCTCCCAGGCCGGAGACAAAGACAAGGCTTGCAGAACACAGGCATTTCGTATCCGCTGAAATGACTTTCCAGAAGCATCCAAAAGCAATTTCAAAGTACTTTTCCACTTCTTTGTCCCAAGTTGTCTTATTCTCATGTTTTATTAGTTCAAGCCTCCTGAAATCAGTGTGAGAGGGAGGTTTAGGAGTCTCAGGACAAATGCTGTGAGCACTCAGAGGGGCTGAGTGTGTGTGGGGCAGACAGAAGGATGGAGGAGTGAGCTGCGGGGCCTGGAGAGGCTTCCTCCCGAGCCCAGCCGCGCCTGCCCGTCTGGCTTATGGATCCAAACACTTCCCGTCTGTTTCCATTTCCCAGCCTTGCCTCTGGTTTCTCTTGGTGTCTTTGCCCTGCAAAGTCCCCTCCAACCCTGCACGCTCGCTAGGTGCAGAAACATGAGACACGGGGTAGGCTCAGCTCGGTCTCCTCCTATTCCAGGTCTCTGCCCCAGAGCTGGGTGGGCAGCAAGACCCTTGTGTCCTGCTGGTGGCACCGGGATCACAAATAGGAGCGATCTCCGCCATGCACAGAGCTCTCCTCCTTGCCCCGGGAGCTGGGGGGGCCGGGTCGGAGCATCACTGCGTCGAACCCTTACATGTTCAAGTACAGCAGGAGAAGGGGGGACACACAGAGTGGGGAGGGGGGAGGGGACACACAGAGTGGCCTGTGCTGCAGCCCCTCCCAGCGTCCCCTCCTGAGCCAGTGTGGCTGAGGGAAGGGCTCCCAGACTGCAGAGCTCAGACAAAATTTGGGCTCATTTGATTTTATCAAATGAAGGAGGAAGAGAAAAACTCACTCCTTGGGGAATGGGAGAAGCTGGTGATCATCCCAGGTTTTTGTGAAATGTTTGCTGCTAACTTCACGTCCCCTCGAGACCCCCAGACGTAGATTCTGAATGTGCTACCTCTGTTCAGATCATCTTCGCATCACACAAACTACCCTTCTTTACGACATCAGTGTTTCAGGACCAACCCAAGCACCCTCCTTAGGTTGGACGTCTGTCCTTGTGAAACACGCTTCTGGAAATCCTGTGGCCGGTGTGTTTGGCTGGTGTGTTCAGCCCTGCGGGACTCAACCTCATGAGAACTTCTTGGGCATTGACTCTGAGCCCATCACCATGCAATCAGCACCACGGGGCTCTGGCGTGACTCCTGCCCCTGCTAACCGGCAGCGGCAGACATTTCTCAGGAGTCAGGGTGCACGCAGGAGCCTGCTTATGTAAAAACCGTGGCTCTCAGGTGACGGTGCTTCGGAGATAGAACTCTAAAGTTCCTCCCACGGGCTTCAAGACACCCTACCGAAGGACTTTTGGACCGAGGCTCTCACTGGCTCTCATATCCCATATGATTATGAGGGTGGTTTATTCTTTGGCTTTCCAAACTTTCTGAATATATACAGTACGCATGCCTTGTAAATGTTTGGTATGAAATAACTTTTGAGTTACAGAAAAGTTGCAAAAGTGGTACAGAGCATTGACTCAGACCCTCCACCCCCCTGCCCTGTGTGTTAATGTCTTATGTAACCGTTACCCAAACCGGGAAGTTATCACTGATACAATATTAGTAGCTCCACTCCCAACCTTGGTTGATTTGCCCCGATCTGTCCACTCACGTCCTTTTGTGTTTCCAGGACCCCCTGTTGCATTTGGTCACGAAGGAGTAAGTGTAATGGGTCCCACCTAATGGTAGTCATGTGACTATCATCCATTGATCTGAGATTTCTGCACATGGGTCAGTGGATGCCTGCTTGCATGACCTCTCATTAGGTGTCCTGATCTCAGAATTTTAAAGGGACAGGCTTAGTTTAACACTC
Source organism: Ailurus styani (assembly GCA_002007465.1). Lineage (NCBI taxonomy): Eukaryota > Metazoa > Chordata > Mammalia > Carnivora > Ailuridae > Ailurus > Ailurus styani. The sequence goes on along the minus strand of LNAC01000237.1, from coordinate 125,539 downwards.
AAAAAAAGATTAACCTCTAGATTCCTGAACTCCCTGAAATTTTTGGGAAGATAATTTTCCTTTGGAAGCCTTTTTCTGCTCCGTTTTTGACACATCTGCTATTTTCCAAAACAAATAACCTTGAGGGATAACAGGTGGCTCAGTCTGTTAGGTGTCTGCCTTTGGCTCAGGTCATGATCCCGGGGTCCTGGGATCGAGTCCCACAATGAGCTCCCTGCTCAGCGGGGAGTCCTTTCTCTCTCTCTTTCTCTCTCTGCTCCTCCCCCCTGTTTGGGCTCTCTCTCTCTCTCTCTCTCTCAAATAAATACATTAAATTAAATAAAAAAAAAACAAATAACAAATAACCTTGAGCCTTCTGCCCTGCGTTCCCGATGGTGAGATATGACAGCGGGTCCTTTATGATACATCAGTAAGTGGTAGTTCTTCCCATAAATACAGCCTTCCCTCCATGGCGACCAAATCTTACTTTGTCAGAGGAGCACTTACGTCCTGCTGCAAGAAAGACAGTGAGAGGGTAAATAGCAGAGGAGCTGACAGCAATGTCCCTTGACTTATTTTAAAGACTAAAAATAAAATATATAGAGAGATATGCATTTTTTTCTTAAAGAAAATGAATTATTCTTTGAAAGTTAGTCAATCTCTTGGGGGCACAGTGTGGAAAATTAGATTTTAATGGCTTTGAAATTGAGGTTCCATGGGTCAATAGTACTGGACACTTGAAGTAAAATGACAAATCTATTAGAAGAAAATCAAACATTTTGTTGCTCATCAGAAAGGCAGTCGGAGGACAGCAAGCAGTATCTTGGAACTCTTCTTGCGTGCAGAAGGCATCTGAAGAGTACCGTTTCTGCTCAGTGTCTTGAAACCCTTTGGAGATGCTCACTCATGGGTGTCTGGAGTCTCCTTGAATCAGAAAAGTTCCTTGTTTCTGGACTGTTTGCAAAATTCGGTTGCAGGCAGTTTGGCAAGATGGCCGGATGTACTCATATATGGTTTGTGCCTTCATTTCTGTAAAATATTAGAAACTAAGGTTCTGAGTCAGTAATGCAAGACAAAAATCAGACTTGGCTTTTGCAGATGGCAGCTTTGCCAACCTCATAACCCACCAGAAGTGTAAAAGCTAAGTGTGTCAGATTGGGATAAGTCAGCCAAACAAAAGCAAACCAGGACCGATTGTAGAAAGTCAGCTGAGAAATAACAGAGTCCATTCCATGCCACCTTAGGATTGAATGCATGCGAAAGGCCCGTCAGTAATTAAGTCATGCATTTCTCCATCTCTTCAATAATACGTATCCTGCCTACACCAAATGCCGGACGCTGTCCTGGGTGATTGGGACACAAACGTGGGCCTTGTGTCCCTACAACCGATGGTCTAGAACGAGAGAGACAGGCAGAAGTAAAAATGTACGCAGCTACCTATTTGATACCAGGTGGGGTACTGGCTGGAAGGGGAAGTGTTGGATCAGCTGAGGACGCCTGGACGTTAGCCAGGGGGAGGACCTCCTAGCAAACAGCTCAGGCAGAGGCCTTTTGGACCCCTTACCACACCCTGAAAGAAGGAGGCATTCTCTGATGTTCTAGAGGAGCACGGTGGGGAGCAGAGAAGCTAACCGGCTGGTCCCTGGTCCCGGCTGGGGCAGGGTGGGCAGCCTTCCCATCTGGTGCGGGGAAGGCAGAGGAGGAGCTAAATGCCCAGGACACTCTACAACAAAGCAGAACATGTCAGGCGATTGGAGAGCAGGTGATTTTGGAAGAGAGCCCAGGTGCAGAGTGCCGGGAGGGCTCGAGTCGCAGGTCGGTTCCCCAGCTTTCCTCGTGAGCTTTCTGTGTTCCGGTCCCGTCCCACGCAACCTTTCATGCATGACTTTGGAGCTCTCGGGCGAGCTCATTTCCAGATGACGGGCGCTATGGCGGGAAGGGGGGCGGCGGATGGAGTCAGTGACAGAGTCAAGATCTCCAGTCCTCTCCTGGATCGCGCGCCCCACAAGCAGGGCTTCCCACACGAGTCCCTCCGTCGTTAGCACTTGGCAGAATGCCCTGCAGCCTGATGTTTGCCGAACGAGGGAGGGAAGGGAGAGAAAGGAGGGGGGAAGGAGGGAATCTTTGCTAAATGGGCTTAATAGAAAAACATGAAATATTTGATGGCGGTCAGTAAAATCCTGTCTCAGCTCCAAAATGTTAACACGTGTGGTGATGCCTGGAAGACGGGGTTCACTGTACCCGAGGTAAAGAGGCACCGTGTCCCAAACGAAGCAGGAGTGTTTGCCGCTGCTGCCCACCTCAGGATGGGCCCCGTGCCAGGAGGAGCCACGCTTTAAGGAACATTGAAAAACAAGAGCATCGTCAAAAACAAATTAGACAGCTTTAGAAACAGGATATCTTGGGGAGAAAATGGGGAGAGGATGGGGGGCAAATCCCCAGCAGCAAAACAGCAGCCTTGGATGAGTGAATGGATCACACACACACACACCCGCCCACCAGCTCGGGAATGTGCATCCACCCTCTCTGGCATCCCCTCCCTCCTCCCCTCTCCCTCTCTCACACACCCAGGGCGTGCCACGGTGGGCTGAGTTTGAGAGGCGAAGGAAGGCTCCTTTGGATAAATGACGGAAGAGATGGAGTGTGTGACAGAAGCTTGACTCCCCCCCGCAAATCTCTCCTGCGTGTCTTTCGGGTCCACTGCAGCACTGGGGGCTTGGGCCTCCCTGTCGCAGGGTGCACAGTCCGAGCTCCTCAGCCCCTAGCTGGGCTGCTCTCTTGACGTTTGTCACTTGCTCCTGGGGGACGAAACTCCCCCTTCCCCGCCCCCCTTAGGGCCTCCCTCTGGCCTCTGCATGTTGCTCCTGCTGTTCCACCTGAAGGCCCTTCCTGGTTCTGCTTTCAAACACTCTGCCCGTCTTTAAACCCAGCTGGGTGCCCCTAGTCGCGTGCAACGGCCCGCTCCAGTCATCCACAACTCAACGGATGTCTCCCTCCCTGGAGGAGCAGTCGCCCATCGTGCACTTTGGATTCGAATTTCTGGAAAGAATACTTGGAGGCCAACTCCAAGCCAGTGGAATTGGGGTCCTGAGTGGTGGGTGGGGGCAGGGACATGCCGGAGGCCAAGGTGAGGAGTCGGGGGGAGGTTCTCAGTGCAGAGCAAGGCCAGGACAGGGTTCTAAGCAGGGAGTGTGGTGGGCCAGTTCATGTTTGGAAAAGTAGAAATAAAACAATGCTTTAGCTGTGAGGACGCTGAGAGGGAGCGGGGCGAGGTGAGGGCAGAGCTGGTGGGGGGTCGGTCCACACTGCAGATGGGAGGGACAGCATCTCCGATGTGGGGTCTCAGATATCAACTGGACGGAGGAAACAGCTAGATCCAGTCTGCTTGGCCAACCTCCTGCCCGGCTCGTCGGTGGACGGCCGTGCTGGGCACCGGCTTATCCTGCGTGGGTGCTTAATAGATGCTCTGGTAAGTGGATGTAGCTGATGTAATTGTAGCTTGCAAATGCCCCAAATGTTATTGCAAGATCTATGCCCGTCTGGTTTTTATTTTAATGGGTCCTTTTGTGAATAAAATCCGGAATGGGAGAGTAGGGAACTTCCCAGGCTTTTCTCTTTCTTTAACCTCACCTCTGATTGCCACACGTAAGTACATCATGGCCTCTTTGGATGCCATTCGAAAATATTTCCAAACAGGCGTGAAGTACATCTATGGAAATGTTGGATTTCCTCTTCTCCCCCAGAAGTTTCCTTCTGTTGGAAAACTTTGCGGCCCCTTATATGAGTTAACTTTTTCTTTTAAAGATTTTATTTATTTATTTGACACAGCGAGAGAGAGCATGAGCACACAAGCAGGGGAAGCAGCGGAGGGAGAGGGAGAAGCAGACTCCCCACTGAGCGGAGAGCCCAACGCGGGGCTCCATCCCAGGACCCCGAGATCATGACCTGAGCCAAAGGCAGAAGCTTAACCCATTGAGCCGCCCAGGCGCCCACAAATTAGCTTTTAAAAAGGACAGAGATCTTCCCAATCCCCGCCCCCCAGATTCTGATCATGGGTCCACTGCCCTGCCAGCCTCTGTGAATCTAACGGCCTCAGGTTGGGAAATTCGCCGTGAGGGGGGCGGTGTGTCCTAGATGTCACGACCGCCTGGGGTGGGGTTTGGGAGGCGAGCCGCTCTGTCCCTCCACGCCCTCTGCCTGCCTCTCTTTCTAAGACACATTTGCCTTTAAAGCTGAAAATTATCTTTCCCAGGACTCTTGGAATGTGCTAAGCGGCCCAACCTCTGCATCTATTTAATTAACACATACAATTTTCCTAAACCCAAGATGTTAACCCGGTGCCCTGACTCAGCTTTGGGAGGAGACGGTGATTGTGAATGAATTATCTGAACGGGGGGGGCTGGGGAGAGTGGCCGCCCTGTCCCCGGGAGTTCTGGGAGAAGGTGGCGGTAAGGGAAGAGGCCCCTTGGACCCCCTCCCGCTATTTCGTTTGCTAATTAAAACACAGCCAATGCCAATTAAAACACCACAAGAGCTATTACTGCTTTTTTGTTTATCCACGGAGCGGGGATAATGCAGGGAAATGGAGTGGAAACTCCCCGCGTACCAGCTTGGCCATTGGCTCACAGGAACAAGCGCTCTGTGTTTCCCAGAGAGGGGCTGGCATTGTCCTGCAGGGTGCAGCTGCCCGGGCCAAGTGGCTTTGCCTCACGGACCAAGCAGCGCTCAGTCCGGCAGGTGCCAGCAAGCCACGGCCTGAGCTGCCAGATACACAGGCTCTCAGAGCTGCGCCTTCCAAGAACCTGGGCCGAGGGAGGCAGAACCCGTCCCTCGCCCCTCCCTAGTGCAGGCCAAGCCCCTGGAGGGCTCGGCGCCTCCGTGGGTCCCTCAGCACAGCCCCTAAGCCTCCCGAGAAGCCGATAGAAAGTGACCAGAAGCTTACCAGTCACCTCCCAGCTTCCCCAATTCCCCAACCCTCGCGGGGCCCTTCTTCCTCCTGCAGAGCCAAGCGGGCGCACTGGGGACTCTGCTTTGGTTTTGTGCAGCTCTGGGCGACGCAGAACGACGAATGGCCAGAGACGGAAACTCAGCAGTGAAGGGAGCTGGGTGCGGATCCCTGGAGGACCATGTGCCCCGGGCCTTCTCACCTCATCCTGAAAAGGGAGAAGAACTGACCTCTCCTTCCAAGAGTTCCTGTGAACATTAACACGGGTAATGTGTGAAAATGCTTTGCCATGCACCTGGCATATGGTGCTCAAAACTGTCAGCAGCATCATGACTCTCCTACAGCCAGACGGCCAGCAGCCTCCTGGGAGGACTCGAGGTCATGAGTGCAGGTGCGTGAGCCGTGCAACTACTGCGTGGCTACAAACCTTTCTGCACTAGAAGCACCCGCAGTGATTTTAAAATTCCTAATTCCTGGGTGGTGCTCCGACCGTACCCATGTGCTGCCCAAATTCAGAAGGACTGATTTAGTGAATGGACTGTCCTTGACTTTGCTCCATGAAGCCTGCAGTGTCTGGAGGGCACTGATGGAGCTCTGTGATGGACGGAATGCTTGTGCCTCCCCAATTCCTACGTCGAAGCCCTAGCCTTCAACATAATAGTATTTGGAAGCAGGGCCTTTGGAGGTGGTTGGTGTTTGAGGAGGTCACGGGGGTGGGCCCTACGGTGGGGTTCGTGGCTTTGGGAGAATAGGAAGAGACGCCAAACTTGCAGTTGCCACCATGTGAGGACCCGGGAGACGGGACCCCGTACAAGCCAGGGAGAAGCAATTTCTCACCAGACACAGAATGTTGTTCAGGGGGCTTCCAACCTCTAGGACTCTGAGAACTCAATGTCTGTTGTTCGAACCACCCAATCTGGGGTACTTTGTCATAGCAGCCTAAGCTGAGTAAGACAAGCATGGGATGAAGGTCATGGGACCACTAGCATTTCATGTAAGAGTCCTCAGGAGGCTGGTCGGTGGGGTCTGCCTTGGAATGTCCGGCCCCACCCAGAACATTCCCCCTGCGGATGGACTGCAGCCTCCTGAGTGGTCCCTTCAGAGCTCAGCAGCGTGTCCAGGGCCCAGCTGCCAACCACAGAAAGCATCTCTGATGATGCCCCACGAGGCCCTGCCACTGCCCCCGCTGGAGAGCGGGAGTTGACGGGACAGGCAGAGAGCACGATCCCCATGGTTTGTGCTTCAGAAAAGAAGGGCCACCCCCGTTTGTGTAAATCCTGTTATTGGGAAATGACACTGAAAGACAAACTCTTCCAATAGGGGCAGGAGATAATAAACACTCATGACCCAGAGCCAACCGGCCAGGTTTAAGGCGCTGTAAGGGTTCAGGGAGATTACAGGGCAGGTGACCCCTAGACAGTCCTGCGGGGTGTCTTCCGTAAGCTGCAGGAGTCCCTTCAGACTAGTAAGAAATGGCATGTGTGTCTGGCGATTGTTAAAAGCCCATGTTTGATTATCATATGATCTCTCTGATACGAGGAACTTGAGGGGCAGGACGGGGTGTCGTGGGGGGTAGGGAGGGAAAAATAATGAAACAAGATGGGATCAGGAAGGAGACAAACCTTAAGAGACTCCTAATCTCACAAAACAACCTGAGGGTTACTGGGGGGTGGGAGGGTAGGGATAGGGTGGATGGGTGATGGACATTGGGGAGGGTGTGTGCTATGGTGAGTGCTGTGAAAGGTATAAGCCTGATGATTCACAGACCTGCACCCCTGGGGCAAATAAAAAAAAATAATAGTAATAATGTAATGGGATTTCCTACTTGATAAGTGAAGTTAATTAGTCACCTACTACTCCCTGTTGACTTGATTTTTTTTTAATTTCCTGGTGAGGAAATAAAAGATGATGAAGTAAAAAAAATAAATACATAAACAAACAAACAAACAAACAAACAAATAAATAAATAAAAGCCCATGTTTGGAAAAGCAGCAGGTACAGATAGAGAAGCTCTTCTGTGAATCTCCGTGACCTTGAGCAAGGGACCCCTTTTATCTGAAAGCTCTGTTGTGGGCAAGCAGACTTGGGAAGGTGTTGGTCCCAGTACCAGCCAGACTCACTAGGGAGATTTCAAAAGACAGAAAAGCTTTTGATGAGCTAACATAAATATAGATTGGAAATTTACAAGAACCCCCCCCCAACTTCTTTATAGGAAAATGAGAGGTAATTCAATTAAAGGGACAAAGTTAAGGTCTAGGACCACACGCAGATTTCGTTATGTATCCCGTTACCCGGGGGTGACTACTGCGTTGTGGTGCTCAGAAGACCATGGGGCCCAATCCTTGATCGGTGGGAAACAGCGCAGGGATCCGCCAGAGACATCTGTCATGGGGAGATACTGGCCCAGAAGACGGTGATTTGCCACACTCAACCCAGGGGTCTGTGCCGGATTTTTGTAAAGAAAAATATCTTCTGTATTTTTGCTGAGCCAGAAACAGACTCTGACCACCTGGCACGTAGTCCCTGTCATTTCCAAGAAGGCTGCCGTCGTCCAGGATGCTCGTTGTGCAAATACAGCCTATAAAGTTGTGGTCAGCATGGTCAGCATGAGGAAGCAGGTGTAGCCAAGGAGACACACATGGACTCGATCCCAGGTTTGGCCAGGTGTGCCAGGGCAGCGAAGACACAGGGCGACCTGTGTGGGAGCCTCAAGAGTCCCAGTGATTAATTTGGTGTAAGACAAAACGGAAGGAAAGACTCTTATGGATATGCCAACGTGCTTATTCACATTTCATGCTCTGGAAGCAAGAAGCACTTCAGCACTAAAGACTTAGCTGGCTTTCTAATAACCATGGTGAATCAACATCCTCTTACTCTTCCTGATTTTATAGCAAGGTGATTACCAAGTATCAGCGGTGTAAATATTTATGGAATTGGAGAGAAGCTGCTAATGGCTGAGTCAGCTTCAAACGGCAGGTGATGACAACAGATTTAAGGAACACAAATTCCACTAAACACACACAATGAAGAACATGGGGCGACAGGGACCTGCCTTTGAATACACAAGGTTGAAACTTAAATGAGCCACTGCGGTGGCCTGGCTTCCACTGGAGAGACTCAGGCTGGCCAGGAGGCTGAGGTCTTGCCTGACTGTTGGAAATCATGCCCAGTGACAGATGCTCTTTGACATCGACGCCCATCAGGAAGAGGAGAGTCAAGAAGATGGATGCCTTCAACGGTCTGACCACAGAAATAATCACTCCTATCACTGCACCCAGTAAGTGGTGCTGGTCCCCAATTGCATTAAATGCTATTACCCAATCCCAACATGGGACAGCTTTCCTCCCGTCTTGCAGATGAGGAAAGTCATTCTGAAGTGGGGCCTGCCCAAGTCCAGTCACGTAGCGTGTGACCTTGCGTGTCAAACAGAGGTGAGCCCAGCTTGCTCTGAGTCGTTGTTTCCCACTGGACCCTGTGTGGCTTGCGGAACATGGTACACCAGCTCCCAGGTAGCCTTTGTCTTGCATCCTCTGCATTATCCATGCTGAGCTGAGCTCTCTTCTTCCAGAGAAGCTCCTCAGACCCACGTTCCTACAGCCTACACCCTTCCGCATGTCCAGAGAGCAGCATCCTGTGGAGACCCCAGCTTGCTCAGTCTGTCCCACATGCTAGGGACAAATATGTACGCTCAGGGCAGCACCGGAACCCTTTCTTTGAGGAGATTTACACAAAAGCCTGATGTGCAGGAGCCAGGAGGTGGGCTTGGGTTGGAGCCCTGCTGACCACACTCACTCATGGCCCTTCCACCGCCACTCAGCAATTTGCACCGTGAAGGGCAATGTGGAGTCAGGGCCAAACCCACTGCCAGGCCTGAGACTCCCAGTCCACATGTGCTACTGAGTAGTTTATATTGTATTTAGATCAATTCTATCTCAATGAATGCCTTTGGAAAAGAAATTATATTGCAAGCTTAAACAGAATTAAGTAAGATGACCTATAAAAGTAAAAAAAGAAAAAAAAAAGGAGAAATTTATCATGTTCTAGGTTCTTCTGACTGCCAATCTCTGTTCAGATGGGGCAAACAGGTTGTTAAACCAAACCAGCACCAGGCTGAACACCCGGCTTGGTGTCGTCAGGAAGGTTGAGAGGAAAGGAGGGAGTGTCCTCATGACATGGCTCTGTGTTCTCCAGCATCTCGGTGCTCCGCCATCTACTGTCTCTAAAACATCGCCCTGGGGAAAGAGACTCCCAGGTCTTGGGAAACGCCCCCCAGGAAAACTGCTGGCATGGGGGATGAGGGGAAAACCTGGGCTTCTGACATTCATGGCAAACCTCACAACAGAAGTCAGTTCTGTCCGTAAAGCCAGAACTGTGAGGGGTCATTTCACCCGCCGTATTCTGCTCAAACTTGCCTAGAAGCATTGCTTTTCCTACCACCTGTGTCTCCTGAGAACGCATGACAGCAGGTCTCCGCATGAAGACATACCCTTGCGGGTCACAGACTCTCGGGGTTTTAGAAGTCACGTGCTTCATCAACCGTATAAAGCTTGAGCTCTTTCCCCTGTTCTTGGCAGCAGGAGAAGGTCTGGGGTCATTGAGCAGAAGTGAAATTCCTCACCCCGGGCATACCCATTGCAGTACAAGGCCCTCCTCAGGATGGGGCCCATACAACCCTCCTGAGCATGGAGGGACTGGAAGCCAGCAGGCACCACCGCTGTGGCTTTAGGACAGCTTCAAAGAGGCCAGGCTGGCTAGCATCCAGAGCAAGCATGGCACTTGCTGTTCTGCCAACTCAGGCCCTTGACCTAATTCAACATACAATTGTGCCTACACCCAAGAAAAACAAATGTGGATACTTTGCTACCTGTCAGCATCATTAATTTTGTTGTGATTGCTCATTAAAATGGTTTGTTTGCACGGGGCTGCATTGGCTGTCTTACCCTAATTAAACAGTGGAGCAGAATCAGGGGATAATTTGCTTGTGGGCTAGTTTAAGACATCACTATGATCTATTTCACTCTGGCTGGGTTTGAAGGTACCATTTTGCTTCTAGTCACCATGCATGTCTGTCCCTGGAGAGTCTTGTGTCTACGTGTTGCTTCGGACTTCTTCCAGGTGAGTTGAGGATATAATCATATGCTATTATTACCCTTGCTATAACTCTATTCACTTCAAAAAAATGTTGCTGGCCAACTCTAGGGACAGGGATGAAGAAAAGGCAAAATGTCTTGAGATAATGTGGTAACTTGGCCTCAACTTTTTTTTATAAGAACAGAAACAGTGATGTCTGGCCTTCCTTGGATGTTTATTGAGAAAAGGCACTGCAGCAAGTGTTTTAAAGATATTGTCTCATTTCATTCCTATAAGATGGGAACCATTATTGTCCCTGTTTTGTAGGTAAAGGAATAGATCTAGGGAGGTTGTCAGGTGCTACACAAGGACCCATGGTTGGTGCCTGAGGAACCCGGAGCCACCACTTAGAACCAGTGGGCCTCCCCAGGAGCGGTGGTCTGTGTGCCTGCATGGGTCACCCGAGAAAGGAAATGGTCACACAGATTACAACCTCACTTGGCAATGGTGAGTAAACTTGAGTCTTTGAGGGATATCAAGACAGAGGACTTTACAAAGGAAAGCACCCTTGGTCATTCATTACATTCATTCACTTCTGCAGTGGATATCTCCTGAGTGCTTATTCTGCTTCAGGCTCTGTGGTAAGTGCTGGGAACCAGAGGATCCATTCAGATGAATAGTGGCTGTCCCCGGGAGCTCACAGCTCTGAAAGGAGAGAATCTTGAGAGAGAACCATAGTTAGCTCAGATCTAAGCTCTGTGTGTGCATGCAAGCATGTGCAGGAATGAGTGAGTGTGAGCACATGTGACTGTGTGAATAAGCAAGCTTATTATTATGTGTGTGTGTGGGGGGGGGGGAGGTTCCTTACCAGGCAAGCTCATCGATCCTTGACCCTGATCTAATGTTATTGGTCCCAAGGTCCTGTCTCTTCCCGATGCCTGGAATCCTCCTTCTGGACTTCAGAGAGGAGACATCAATGCTTTTATACATTGAATTATGCCAACCATACACATTTTATTAATTTATGGAAATGTCAGATTGCTTTAACTATTATACTGAACTTCTGTCCTCCAATAAATGGCTTAATTTCCTTCCAAGGATAAAGCACTCCAGTATTTTCGGCTGACCAATTCAGCTCAGGGCGCTCTAATGTTTTCTGTCTACTCAGAGGACACATACTTCATCAGGATGACTCTGGGGTAATGACACCAAAGGCCCATTTCTAATGATTGTCATGGTCTTGGCAAAATGCATTCCATATATTAAGGCTGATGCCTCTCACTGAGCTGGGTGCATCCTCTGGGGGAATAAATGACCTTTTCTCTTGAGCTTTCCTCTGCTTGTGACGTGGAAAGAAATATCTCCCAGTGCAATGCCAGGGTTGAGAATAGCCCCTAACATGGGGAAGATGGCCCCGGTCCTAACACAGTGGAAATATCAAAATAGGGAGAACTATCTGCAGACATGGCCAAAGGCTGTTAGAAGTATCAGCAAACCCTCTTGAAGAGAAACAGATCTGCATTTACCATGGACCTAAGGAAGCTTGAGTCTCAGTGCCACATCAGAGCCCTTCAATCTAAATTTCCATCTATGGCGTGGAGTTCTCTTTCTTACAGAGTACCCTCCCAACACTGATCTCAATAAGAAAAAGACCTCATGACACCTGGATCTGGCCTTGGGGAGACGAATGTCAGGTGGGAATGGGGAGTCCACTGTAGACAGTGTTGGGATTTGTGGGGGGAAGACTGGACAGGGAAAAAGTTGTAGGGCAGCAGGACACACTAGCCCCAAGTATGCCACTTTGGCATAAGGATTGTTTTGAGCTAAAGATAATTGAGAAGAAGCAGATGCAAAAAAAAAAAAAAGCTCCCTGCCCTCTCTCTGTCTGCCTAGAAGTAGGACATCAGTTTGCGAAGATGTCCCCCTCCCCTCTGAACCAGGAAGGACGGAAGTTAATCACCAGAGACGCCAGACCCTGATCAGCACCAGAGACAGCGCCGGAGGCGTCTACACAACAGACCTTACCAACCACCCCTTGTCTTCCACTCCCCTGTGCCCTTGCCTGCCCCCAGGTGGCCGCCCGGGAGACTCAAAGCCCTCTTCGTTTGCCTTGTCGCTTCTCCATCTATTGCTAAGGCTTTATGTAAGCCTGAGTTCTAACCATTGGTTTTGGTTACTTATCATTGGATGCTCCTGTGTGTGTGTGTGTGTGTGTGTGTGTGTGTGATGCGTATGTGTTATTAAGCTTCTGTCTGTTTTTCACTCCATACTCTGTCTTCTGTTACTCTAATTTACAGGGCCCCAGCTGTGAATCCAGGAGGGAGAGGGGAGAGGCCATTTACATCTTCACAGCTTCCAGACTTGCAGGGTCTGGAACACCAGCCTTCTCAGGAAGAGGGAAGCCAGCCTATGTATGACGTCATTATGCCCCCTTAACACTCAGTAGCACAATGGACAGAGTCCAGGTCAGTGCTTCTCCACCAACCTCTGCAGCAGAACCCCCTGGGAAGATTTTAGGAGGCTCATGCACAAGTCCCACCCTGACCACGTGAATCAGATTCCAGTGGGCGGTGGTCCCTGTGGGTAGCACACACAGTCATGGGGAGGGCGGTTCTTATCCTTGCCAAATGGTGGTGTCTCCCGGAAGGTTTTAAAAATGCAGATGCTTGGGCCACATCCCTGCCCACATCAATCCAAATCCCTGAACTTGGATCCAGGTGCCTTCATACATAGACTTCCCAGGCCCTCAGGTGATTCTGAGGAATATCCAAATCGTGAATTATTGGTCTATGCAAGTTAATTGTGAGATGGGGTGAGAGGCGTATAAAAAGATGTTTAAAGGCACAGGTGAGCAGAGTAATTCAGGGAGGGCTCCGTGAGAGCCGCAGTCAGGCCAGTCTTTAAGGGAATAATGGGCTGTGTTGACCTAAGTGAAGGGAGGCTCTTTTTCATAATAGTCAGGAACTGCTCAAATTAATATAACAATCAGGATAAAGGTTAATTGGATGAAACTCATGGTTTCATCACTGAACAGAACACACCATTCTTCACTGAACGCTCTGACAGCTCTTCAGACAAGAGAGGAACACCATGAACGCCACCTTGAAACAGTTCAGGGCATGGAACGTAAATACTAATGATAGGGGATGGGTTGTCAGGGGTAATGGGAGAAAGTCTCTATCAAGCCATGGTTCTGACAACTGGATGTAGATGTGGGTATATCCTTTCCCATCCAAATAATGAATACTTCATCTAAATCCTTTTCCCTGTCCTTGATTGAGAAGCCCCAGGAAGAAGCCCCAGAGGCTATGGGGTTCTCAGCTGTGCAAACAAGAGCTCATCCAAAGTGCAAATTATGAGTTTTGTGTTTACCCTCCGAGCACAACAACTAATAGGAGATGCCACCTTGACAAGACTTTATTGCCTTGATCTTTAGAATTTTGGGAAATCTTAGGTCCATGAATGGTGGACCCCTTCTCAAGCCTACTCAAGGTAGGAGGTAAAGATCAAGAAAGGGTTTTGATCTTGGGCAGTGGAAGAGTTAATTTCCATTGGTGTTATCTTGTCTCTACTGCTTTCATCATTCACTATTCATCAGGTTTTTTTTTTTTAATAAGACAACTTGAGTATAAAAATCAAGTGAGGTAGTCAAAAATATATTTTGAACTAAACCATTTGAAGGAGAGGCTGAGAGTTCTTTGCTATGGCGGGTACTGATGTGGGTGGGGAGTCTGGGATTACTGATTTAAGAGGGCATCGGCCTTGGGCGCCTGGGTGGCTCAGTGGGTTAATGCCTCTGCTTTCGGCTCAGGTCATGATCTCAGGGTCCTGGGATCGAGGCCCGCATCGGGCTCCCTGCTCAGCGGGGAGCCTGCTTCCCCCTCTCTCTCTCTGCCTGCCTCTCTGCCTCCTTGTGATCTCTCTCCCTCTGTGAAATAAATAAATAAAATCTTTAAAAAAAAAAAAAAAGAGGGCATCGGCCGAGGTGAAGAAAAGAGGGCGGTAAGATATCTTGATCAAACATTTCTGGGAGGAATGTTTCCCTGCCCTCACCCTCCTTTCTCCCAGAGAATGTACAAAAACAGTGATGCCTTTAAGAGCAATAAATAAATCAGTGGTGCTGATAAAGATAATAAATATGTGAGAGATCATTCACCATCTTGTGATGAGTCGCAGCTCAGGTTTGATAAAAAGCTGGTGTAAAGTGCCATTGTTGTAGGAAATTAAGAATGAGCTCGTTAGCTGAGCAATTCAAGCCGTTCCTATGCAGATTACAACTTCCCAGATTTAGGACACAAAGAATCTTGTGTTCTGTCCAGCTCATTTTTCCTGATCCTTGTCTGGTCTTGATAAAGAAATTCTGCAAGTGACTTATGGTGTGGGAATGATGACAGGGAATGATTTTCTCAGCACCGGTAAATGAATATGACCTATAAGAAAAATACTCCGGGTTATGTTTACTTGGGGAAATAAATCTCTCCTGTGCCCATCTTTCTTCTCCGTCTAGCCAGGGGAGAATTCACTTTCTGGTCTCATTTTCCTCATGTTTCCACCCACTCCTAACCTCTCTGGCTAGAAGTGAATGAGAAGTACACTCCCAGCCTCCAGCTGCACCCATTCCGAACTGAGTCTATCATTTCGGAGAGTAAGCCTGGATTTGCCTGTAGACTGTCTCCAGGTGCCACACATCACTTCTGAGGACACTGAAGGAGAAGACAGTGAAAAAAGTCGCCCAAATCCACACCGCTGATGAAGTGGAGCTAAAGAGCCAAGTCCTGTTCTGAGGCACGCGGAGGCTCTCTCTTTCATGCCTGCACCAGCCCCACCCCTCTGGTCTCGGGGAAGCATGGGCTCCCTTCACCAATCCCCAAACCTTCAAGCTCTGATAGTCCTTCAAGCAAATCACACTCATTCAAGCCCAAGAGATGTGTTTTTTTCTCAACGGAAGGATGTGTGTGCAGGGTGGATTGGGCTGGTGGGACTCGCCTTCATGCGGGTGGGCCAGCTTCTGAGCAACCCCCGCCAACATCACCGCGTGGAACGTAGTGCCAAGATGCAGCTCCTGAGACACCCACCTGCGGTGCTCCACCCTCATCCTCATGAATGTGCCCGTCGGCCCCCACGTGGATGACACCAAAGCCGTGGGCTCTGCCTGGGAGAGGCAGACTCCAGGGAACAAGCTGACAAGGCTTGAGTGCTCTAATTGCCCGGCTTTATTCACATGGAGTCTGGAAGAGGAAGCTTGCTTCCCATTTGGTCAATTTCCAGAACTTTCTTCCTGCATCGTATATAGCATTCCCTCTAAATGTTACTCACCTGGGGCTTTCAATGTTTTTTTGAGAGGTTGTCTGTGTTAACTGCTCATTCTCCTAGTTTCTCACAGCTCATCTGTGGGCAAAGTCAGACTTCTCAAAAACATCTTACTTGGAGCCTATAAACACATTTGTAAATTGTGTGCATGGTCCTCACACAGCCACAGTGTCACACTATCTCCTCAACACCTACTGAGGGAGGTCTAAGCAATGTTTGAAAATATTTTTATTTCCTCCCCAAGGCAACAGTCAGACATTATCTGTTATGTTAACCCCGTCTCTTTCATCAGGATTTATGTGCATCCCTCCTGGAAGGTGGCTCCAAGTTCCTCTCACCAGCATTTTTATGCATTCCTTGATCAGACAAATTCTGTGTTACATAAAAAATGTCCTTTTGGGCTTAGCTACCAAAATATTTAGCCCTAAAATTAGTGCTCAATTTCAGAAGCAATCTCATGCTTGATGCCTGGGGTGGATAAATCTTTCTCTGCTTTCTAACTTACAAAACAATAAATTTAAAAAAATATATTCCCTTCTTTGTATTTTAAAAAATGCATGCTTATGGTAGAGTATTTTCAGGATGTAGAAAGAAGAATGAGAGGAAAAGTAAGCTCCCACTGGCAGACATGCACGTCTCACCAGCCCCTCCCCCCACCACCATACAAGGCCCTGGTCCAGAACAGACACCTGATTCACGCATGTGGGACATGTCGGTGGACGAGGTCTCTTTCCCACCATCAGTTCTTCTAGCCCAGCCCCCCCACCTCTTCCTCCGTTTTCTCTGTCCCTGCTCCTAGGTCAGTGGAAGATGCAGCTTTTTCCTGGCTGACAGTAACCCCTCTGCACGTTCTCTGGCTTCTATTTTCCCCTCTCTGTTCGCCTTCTTCAGGACTTTAATCCCTAATTAGTCTCCCTCTTACACATTTTCAGCCAAGTCCCTTCTCCTCAGCATTGGAACATGAGGGGAGACTATTTCATCTTAAATACAATTCCTTGGACACCACATTTTCTCCTGCTGTTACTGTAAGTCTCTGCCACCTGCTGTCATTCTTTTCCAAAGCTGCCTCCACTGTCTCCTTCTCAGCCTCCAATCATGGCTTGAACATCGGAACGTTGGCTGTGGCTCTTGTCTGCACTCAAGTCTCACTGGCCAGGACCCTCTTCTGGTGGGAGCTGCTGGGGAAGCTCAGCCTTGCTCAGGCAGAACCTAGCACTCTTCAGTGCTTGCTGAATCCCACCTCGCCCTCACTGCTGGGGCAGTGATCCTTGGATGGATAATTCCATCAGCTCTCGTGGCTTTAATTCCCATTGATCTCACCGAGGACACCCAGATCTAGATATCTACCCAGACAGCCCCTGAGTTACAGATGTGTCTCTGGACATCAGGGTAGGCCACGTGGGGCTGCAGTAACAGACAAACAGAAGATCACCATGTGCGTGTGACATGCAGACAAGACTGCACGCCCTGTGTCCCCTCTCTCCTTATACCCAACCATCCGCAACAGTGGCCTCCAAATTCATGACAGCAATGGAAGACGGGACTGGACGATCAAGCAAGATCTTTTAAGAGTCAAGGCAGATAGTGGCTGTTTTGAGCTGAATTATGTTCCCCCCAGAATTCATATAGCGAATTGTTGTATGGTGAAGTCCAACCCCCAATATGTCAGAGCAGGACTGTATGTGGAGGTAGGGTCTTTGAAGGTGGGCGCCAGTCCAGGTGGGCGCCAGTCCAGTCTGGCTGGTGGGAACTCTCTTCCCGGCTCACAGATGGACTTCCTTGCTGCAGGTATCTCCTCTCCTATAGGGACAGCAGTCCTGTTGGATCAGGTGCCCCCACTTAGGGCCTCATTTCAATTTGGCCACCTGCTGAAGGGCCCCCATCTCCAAATACAGCCACCCTTGGGGTTAGGGCTCCGGTATGAATTCCAGGGGGACACGATTAGTCCACAGAGCCATCTTCAGATGGCTGATATATGCCAGGCACTGGAAGGCCTTCCACAAGCAAGGGAGGCCTGCAGTTCGTCATCCTGGGGCCGAGAAATGGCAGGTCTTCCTGATGAAATAGTATATATCCACTAGCTTTCATAGTTATGTTATGGTAACAAACAGCCTCCAAAGGTCAGTGCTTATGAGTAAAAACTGTTACTCCCCATTGCAGCACATGGCTCTCTGCAGGCTGGCTTCCATGTTTCCCCCAGTCATGCTGAGGAAGCTTCCCTGACCCAGACGCTGCATCTCAGCCTAGCACCGAGAAAAAGGAGGCAAGGCAGAACCATGGGATGGCAGTTAAAGTATGCTTCAGGTCACTGCCTCTCCTATTTCATTGGCCAAAGCAAGTCACATGACCGAGCTTGGGGTCAATGGGGATCTACTCATCTCATCTCAAGGAAGGGGCATCAGGGGGCCCGAACAACAGGCCCCATGCTGACGGGTAGCAGTTACTTCGTATAAATAATTCAAGTTATCAAACACTGCATATATATTTCTGGGAATTGAATTCTTTTTTTTTAATTGCATTTTTTCAGTGATCCAAGAGTCATTGCTTATGCACCACACCCAGTGCTCCATGCAATACGTGCCCTCCTTAATACCCATCACCAGGCTTACCCATCCCCTCTTCCCCTCCGCTCCATAACCCTCAGTTTATTTCTCAGAGTCCACAGTCTCTTATGGTTCATTTCCCTGTCTGATTTACCCCAATTCACTTTTCCTTTCCTTCTCCTAATGTCCTCCGTTTTATTCCTTGTGTTCCACAAGTAAGTGAAGCCATATAATTGACTTTCTCTCCTTGACTTCTTTCACTCAGCATAATCTCCTCCAGACCCATCCATGTTGATACAAAAGTTGGGTATTCATCCTTTTTGATGGCTGCATAATATTCCATTAGTATATATAGACCACATCTTCTTTATCCATCCGNCAAGGAGGCAGAGAGGCAGGCAGAGAGAGAGAGGGAAGCAGGTTCCCCGCTGAGCAGAGAGCCCGATGCGGGCCTCGATCCCAGGACCTGAGATCATGACCTGAGCCGAAAGCAGAGGCCCCAACCCACTGAGCCACCCAGGCGCCCGGGTATTCATCCTTTTTGATGGCTGCATAACATTCCATTAGTATATATANAGACCACATCTTCTTTATCCATCCGTCTGTTGAAGGGCATCTCGGCTCTTTCCACAATTTGGCAATTGTGGACACTGCTGCTATCAACATTGGGGTACATATGGCCCTTCTTTTCACTACATCTGTATCTTTGGGGTAAATACCCAGTAGTGCAATTACTGGGTCATAGGGTAGCTCTATTTTTAATTTTTTGAGGAGCATCCACACTGTTTTCCAAAGTGGCTGCCCCAACTTGCATTCCCACCAACAGTGTAAGAGGATTCCGCTTTCTCCACATTCTCTCCAACACTTGTTTTTTCCTGTCCTGATGATTTTGGCCATTCTAACTGGTGTAAGGTGGTATCTCAATTGGTTTTGATTTGAATTTCCCTGATGGCTAGTGATGATCAACATGTTTTCATGTGTCTGTTAGCCGTTTGTATGTCTTCTTTGGAGAAGTGTTTGTTCATGTCTTCTGTCCATTTTTTTTAGACATGATTATCAGTTTTTTGGGCATTGAGTTTGAGGAGTTCTTTATAGATCTTGGATATCAGTCCTTCGTCCATGGTGTCATTTGAGAATATCTTCTTCCATTCCATGGGTTGCTCTTTTCTCACACCATACACAAAGATAAACTCGAAATGGATGAAAGATCTCAATGTGAGGCAGGAATCTATCAAAGTCCTAGAGGAGAACATAGGCAGTAACCTATTCTACATCTGCCACAGCAACTTCTTTCAAGACACATCTCCAAAGGCAAAGGAAACAAAAGCGCAAATGAACTTTTGGGACTTCATCAGGATAAAAGCTTCTGGGAATTGAATTCTAAAAAACTGTGGGGTGAGGGAGGACATGGCATATGGGGTCCAGACCAGATCATGGAAAATCTATGCCACTTTGTAACCAGAGCATCAAAGAATATATAAATCCTTAAAAATTGCCTATACAGTAAGGGTGTCTGGGTGGCTCAGTCAGTTAAGAGTCTGACTTTTGACTTTGGCTCATGTCATGATTNGCTCATGTCATGATCTCAGGGTCATGGGATCAAGCCCCGCATTGGGCTCCATGCTCCTTGGGGAGTCTGCTTGGGATTCTCTTTCCCTCTGCCTGCACCACCCTCTCTGTCTCTCTAAAAAAAACCACTTAAACAACTGATATATATTGAATGGCTATTAAATGAAATACTCAAGCAAATGCAGTGTTTGACAAAGGTGGTGAAGGTACTCTGGTGGTGGAGGTGAGACAGGGATCAAGCTGATGAGGGTGTGGGTTCAGAACGTGCAGAGGCACATCCTGGCTTTGTGAGATGGTCCAGGTGTTCTTGGTCTTGTGCTTCCTTAGCACACAGTGGGTCAGCATCTTTCAGCAAGTGCTTCTCAGTAGGCAGGGTCCATGGCCCAGGCTGGGCCAAGGGAGAGGCCAGTGTAGACAGGCATGTGTAGACAGTGTGTTCTTCCATGGGGGCTGCTCCCAGGTGGCAGGTGTTGCATCCAGCTGTTCTTCCTGCTGAATGGTGTGGAACCGGTGTAAGAGGAAAAACTCATCCTAACCAGACTGCCTTCTGTAGCACCCCGACTTTGTCTTCTCTTTCAGCAATCTCTTATAGCCTGACTGACAAATGCAGAAACACGTACTCTCCCCAAACAGAATGCCAGCCTGCTCCAGTTGATTCCCAAAGATGGTGAAAATGTGGCACATTGCTTGAGAACCTTGAAAACCAATGGAAAAAATAACAGGGAAAGACCAACATTTCTGGTTGGGGCCTGATTCGGGGCTGTGAGGCTTCACTGGGTCTGCACTCAGCAGAATGTTCACCTTATAGGTTGGTGCAGAAACTGGTGGCCTGTCAGCTAGGAAGTTCGCCATTCTTCCTGAAGGTAATGGCTTACATTTATTGAGCACTTTCCATGTGCCTGGTGTTATTCCAACCATCAGACACAGTTGACAACAGCTTCAGCATTTTTCTTGTTTTATATAGGGGGACATGGCAGCAAGGAAAATAGTTTTGAATTTTAATTACTTCCCAATAAATTAATATTAAGAGGAGGTGTGTACTCAAAAATGGATATGTCTATATTTCATTTACTGCCTATAGTAGGCAGAGCCCCTGGAAGATGGCCACACCCAAATCCCCCAATTCCATGCATATGTTACTCACACAGCAAAAAGGACTCTGTAGACATGATTATGGTCATAGACTTTGAGATAGGGAGATTATCCTGGATTACTCAAGTGCAACCAATTTAATTACAGGGGCCCCAAAAGAAGAGAACCCCTTCAGACCAGAAGAAGAGGAAGTTAGAAGGGATTTTTCAGAAGTTGTAGTTCATAGAGATTCCAAGGGCAGGAAGGATTTCATGCAGCTTTGCTAGTTTTGAGATCCAGGGGCCACCTTGCAAGGGCCGTAAAGAGATTTCTCAGAGGTACTGGTGACCACAGCAGCAGGAATGGATCCTTCCTAAGGTTCCAGCTGACCTCTTGATTTCAGCCTTCTGAAAGTCAGAGTGGAGAGAGCAACTGAACCCACCCAGACTTCTGGCCTTTGGAGCTGTGATAGAGCAGGCATGCATAGGTTTAAGCCATTAAGTGTGTGATGATTTGTTAGAGCAGAGATCCTTAACTCATGTGTATCACTGAAAATGCTTTATGAGAACATTGGACCACAGGACACCTCCCTACTCCAGACTCCTCTTGGACTCCCCCCTCCGCTCCTCCTTCCTCTCTTCTCTTCCCTCTCTTCTTCTCATTCCTCCCCAGAGACCTGGCTGGTGCTTTTAGGAGAAGGAGCTAGGCATATGCATTTCAACCTGTTCTCCTGTCTCGTCTCTGGGATATTTCTGACCGCAGAGAACATCCAACCCCATGCCCTAGAGAGGGATCCTGCAGATGTCAGTCTCTAAGTGGATGGATTTAATTTCTTTGGTGAATAGTTAGCAAGCCCATTGTGACTACAGATCTAAAGTTTTATCCTCAAATCCAACTATTACTAGTGATAAAACTAGCCTATTTATTTCCATCTGTCTTTTTGCCTCTGACTCTCGATTGATTCAGAACCCAGAAAAACAGGGGCTATTTATTAACCCTCTAAAATCCAAACACATCCATCTGGTCATATCTTTTCTGTTTACTCTGTGCAACATTTAAACTCCTTATAGTGACATTTAGGGTCCTTCGTAGTCTGACATTGTATAACTCTTTAGCCCAACACTATGCAATAAAAATAGAATGTAAACTACAAATAGAATTTTAAATATTACAGTAACCACATGGAAAAGAAGTAAAAAGAAGCAGGTGAAATTAATTTTAATAATATACTTTACATAACCCCATATATCTGAAATATTGCTGCTCCAGCGTGTCAGCAACATAAAAATCATTAATGGGATATTTTGCATTCTACCTTTTGTACCAAGTCCTTGACATCAGTGTGTATTTCATATCTGCGATGCATCTCAATCTGAGCCAGTCACAGTTCAGGTGGCCGGTCAGTAACCACATGTGGCTACAGGCTACCCCCTGGTACAGGTCCAACATCATGCGGTCATTCCCACCTCCAGCTCTACTCTCCAACAAGACCTTGATCCTCATTTGCCCATTGTTCTACACTCTCTCCTGACTCTTGTTTCCTTGGTCGGAAACACTCTGCCACTTGTCTATTTTGGATACTTCCTACTAATGATTTTGAGCCCAGATTCCTCTGGAACATCTTCCCTGACCCCCTAAATGGTTAATCCATTCTCTTTGAGTGGCTAGAGGATCCTGTAACTACGTTCTCATGGAACGTGTTACGTTTTGCTCCATGAGGAGGTTCTACTTCTATTTAGCCTACCCAAGGATGTGAAATGGCTTTATTTCTAATGAAACTTAAAGAATTTTCCAAAATCAAACTGTTTTTTAAAGCCATTGAAGGGCTGGTACAAAGAAACTTAAAAATAACTAAGCTCCAGGGGGGCAAATCCTCTCTCAGTGAACAAAAGACCATTTGGTAAAGCAGAGCATCAGACCTAACAAAGAGGGGCAGCTTGTGCCCAGGTGAGGAGAAAAGTAACCAAATCTAGTGAGAATTCTCATTGGGTTTTGGATTTGAATTTGGAGGCACCCCAAACATTAAGATATTTTTTTGCCTTGGTAGTATTCTTACATGAAAATGTTGCCAAGAAAGTAAGGGCCGGGGCCAGAGCAAGAGAATGAGGAAAACCTTCTGGTTTCGTGGTTCGGTCTTCTCCCTGGCTTTTGTGTCCTCAGGGTTCTGGAGACTCGGGGCGTTGTCATGTTGTGATCCTTCCATGCCCAGACCAGCAGCTTCCTGGTCCACTCACCTCACAGAAGCCCACCCTCCACGCTCAGAGACCTGAGGGCTTATAATTCTAAGGTCTAATCATATGGTCATACTCTCTCCAGCCCTTCTGGAGAGAGAGCTCTGAATTCACCAAAGAGTAACCAAAGCTTTAATCAATGCCCCAATCAACATCTGTGAATACTCCTCTCCACCCACTTGAACGGCTGAAATGAACATGGCGGACAATTCCAAGAACTCTCATAGATCGCTAAAGGGAGTGTGAGATGTTACTACCATCTGGAAGACAGTTCTGTCTACTTCATATGCAGTTAAATCTGCCTCATGACCCCATGATTCTGCTGCTAGGCATCGATACAAGAGGAATGGAAATGTGTATCCAAAATATCGGCTTCTACAGATGTCCAGAGTCGCTTTATTCTTTGTAGCCCCAAATTAGAAATGATTCTAATGTCCATTTAGCAGGAGAATGGGGAGGAAAAGAGCAGTATGTCATGTCCATAAAGTGAAATACCACGCGCCGCAATAACAGACAGAATGGACTACAGACACGTGGAGCTGCATTGATGAAGCCCAAACACGTGCTCTTGAGCGGAAGTTGCCAAAGACAAAAGAGGACACGCGTGGTTTCATTCATAAGAAATTCTGGAGCCAGAGAACTCCGCTGTAATGACGATCACATCAGTGGCTGTCTGGGGAGGGGAGGGACTGGCTGGAAAGGGGTCCGAGCTCATGTTTTAGGGAGGTGGAAATATGCTCTCCCTGGAAGACAGCAGTGTTTGTGGGGATGAGTTCTTTGGTCAAACTCTTTGAACTGTACGCTTGAAATGGGCACGTTTGTGGTACACAATATTACACGTCTATCGAGTTAATTTTTAAATGCCCGTTGTAACCCCCTAGTTGAGGTTTTCCCAACTTCAGCACTGTTGGCGTTTTTTCCGCGTGAGGCTGTCTTAGGACGCATCCCTGGTCTCTATCCGTGAAAGGTCACTAAACCCGACCTCCCTACCCAC
>LNAC01000237.1:89613-101672 GCA_002007465.1 Ailurus styani | reverse complement strand
ATGGTGATAAGAGACCGGAAATGTCTGCACACAATGCTGAGCACCACTGTAGGGGAGGAGGGCGCCTCTCTGGTACTCTCTTAAGTCCACTTGTGAATTAGACTCACAAAAGATAGACTCACAGAAAAAAAATCCAGAATTTATTTACATGTGCAAAAGACACGTATATTGGAGAACTCAATAATGTGTAATAGAGGGACTAAGAATTTGGGGCTTATCTATCATCTTAATGGGCGGAGGGAAGGGGGAAAGGGAAAAAAAAACACCTTTTTTTGGAAAGATGACTGGATTTCCAGGAGAACAGATGGGTAAGAAAGTTTGCCTACACAGATATGGATGACCTTTCTATACGCTTCAAGGCTGTAAAACTCCCAGAGACGGGATTTGGGGTAAGTTTTATTTGTGTTCTCCCTTCTGGAAGTGGATCCACCCTTAAGAGGGATTTATGGTGCTTTATTCCCCCAAAGTTGCTTTTAGTTGGATAAGGAAAGCTCCAAGAAGTCTTTTATTCTTACATCTTTTTAACCTTAAATGCCTCTAGTCTAGAACAATCTTTATACCAAAGTGGTCTATTCTGGGGTCGCATATTCTGATCTCTTTCATCTCCTCCAGTGCAAAACTGCCCTGCTGGTTGAAAACCACTGAGGTGACTTAGCTCTTCTTGCTTAGCTTATTCATTCATTGATTCATCGATTCATTGAACAAAGACTTGTTGAGTTCTGCCCCACACTGGGCATTGACATGAACATCTAGAGGCACATCAGGGAACAAAAGAGAGAAATAGTCCTGTTCCCATGGATCTTACATCCCAATGAATCTAGAAAGACACATTTTAAGTAAGCATTTACTTAGAATGGACAGAAGATAAAGTTGAGCTGAAAAAGGAGGCTTCAGAGTGCCAGAAATGGGACTCGGGTTGCCATTTTTAAGGCATTGAAAAGGGACAACTGAGCAAAGGTAGGAGGTACCTTTGAAGGAGGTAATCACGTCAGCCATGCTGTTATCTAGGAGATAGATAGAATGGCCCAGGAAGAGGGAAATGAGACAGTTCATGCGAAACACTCCCAGTCAAACCCATGTCTCATATACTCAGAGAGGAGCCCAGAGTGTCTGGAATAGGCCGAAGGAGAGACATATGTAACCAAGTCAGAGAAGACAAGGCAGGACAAGATCCTGAGGTTCTCGTGGGTCTTTCTAATGATGAAGTTTTAGAATATAAGTGAGGTTCAGTGGGGTGGAGTCCAGAGCTAATGACCAAGAAAGAATTCTTGAGACATCTTTGGGGCAAAATGGTGGTTTATGAAGGCACAGGGGCAGGACCTGTGCGCAGAAAGAGCTGCTGCACCGGAGGTTGTGAGGGGTGGCTGACTATATACTATGGGGTTGGGGGAGGTAAGGAAAGGGGAGGTTTCAAAAGGACTTTCACGTGCTAAAGAGGATCTACAAGATCCACCGCCATTGTCAGGTTAAGGTTGTTTTTCCCCTCTAGCAAGGTATCCACGTAAGATGGGAGATTCCTGGAAGGATGTCACACAGGTCCCACCCAGGCACAGAGGGTGGAGGGAGGTTGTAGGGTGTCAGCTTCCGCTTCGTCCTCAGATTGCCTTCTGTTCCCTCATCACTAATGGACTGTGATTGTTTGTGCAGGGTGATGACAATGGGGTGGTGAGAAGTGGTCAGATTCTGGACGTATTTTGAACATAGAGTCAATGGAATTCACTGGTGGGTTGAGTTAGTTCCCTAGGGGAGAGACAGGGTCTGTCTTGCTCACTTTGTGGTATGCATCATAAGTTCCTGGTGTGTAGAATGGCATTCAGTAAATCGATGGAAGGGCGGATGGATGTGTGGATGGGTGGGTGGATGTGTGGATTGTGGAAGGAAGGTTGAATGGAAAGCTGTATGGAATAGTGGCTTGGCTGGTGGGTGGATGAATGGATAAATAGGTAGACGGATGGATAGATGGGTGGACAGATGGATGGATGGCCCCTAAATTCTGAGATTTGTTACAACGATCAGATATATTACTTATATAATATAAGTATGTAATGCCTGGTACTTTTTAGGCATTCGATGAATAAATGTTTTGTTCATTTTTATGTCTTAATGTTTTATTATTTTAAATAAGGATGCCACTGAATTTCACTCATTGAGAAGGACATCGGTCACTTTATTTCCAGACAAACTAAAATTAGTACCACTCTCCTCCTCCCTGCCTGCAAAGAACCTCTATTCCAGCAGAACACATAGGTTCCGAGCAGAGCTGAGTCCCTCCTACTTCCGGATCAGCCATACAATCAATGACAGTTGCTAACTGCAGCCTAAATGTGGAAACTCCATGCCAGGTAATCAGTCAGGCAGTGGAAATATCACCGTTGGGGTTGGGCTCCCCGCCGGGTCCTGCTCCTGCAGTTATGAATAAGAGCACCAGGACTTGTTTTGGCTTGTAAAGCGAGCCCATTGGAAGTAGAAGCCACGGTTCCTAGTGAAATCTAATAAATATAAGGTACAATTCTGGAATAGCATGTTGCTACAGATAAGCTTGCTTTGAATAGAAATGTTCACAGCATGTGATCAGAATCCTCACGCCAGAGTTTACCCTGCAACTGTTCCCTGTGACCACAAGGACACAAAGCAAGGGCACAGCCCAGCCCCTGTGTCTTCACGAAGCAGCCAGGATGGACAAACAACTTGGTAACACGATGCTTTGTCTTAAAACTGGTCCTTGTTATCTCATACAGCAGATCCTGACTTAAAGGTATTTACACTGATTAATGTTCTCTCTTCTACATGTCAGGATGACACCAGTGAATCATTCATGTGTAGAAAAAAATAATGTGCTTCTAAGGAAAACTGCACGGCCTCTACCATACCCTTCTGAGTTATCAGATTCTAGCCCTGACAATTATCTTCGAGCTGTTTTGCAACCATTTATAAATTGTAGTCAACAGATAGCAATGTAAATGCTATCCAGCCAGGGAGTGGTCTAAATTGACGCCCTCCCTCTTTTGATAAAAACCAACTGTGTCTGTATTTGCGACTCATCTCAACATTTTTTTACTCGCTGTTTGAGTTTTCCTTTGAACTCAATATGATGTCTGCCTGGTTCCTTCATATCCTAAGAGTAAAATAAGATCTTTATCTAGTATTCTTTTTTTATATGTGTATGCTTGTCACGATTTTATCTTTTTCTGAAAGTTACCTTGTTACACATTCCACAAATATTTAGCGAAGAGCAGGTATGCACCAAGAACTGCGCTAGGAGCTAGGATTACAATGACCGAGACAGTCCCTGCTCAGAAGGCGATGACATTTTTCCACCACGGTCAAGAAGGCTGGCAGGGTGCTGCTAGCTCCCTCACTAACACCTGCAGACCATGCACATCTGAGCTGACTTCCTGGGCACCGGGGCCAGCTTTTTATTCTGAGTCCATGTCCCCTGTGGCTGACACTATTTTATGTGGCTGCAGTCATACGGACTCTACAGAATTCTGTATGCTGCTTTTAAAATAGAGTTTAGGATTAAGAAGACCAGGGCATGCTCATTTGTAGAAACTTTGGGGAGTCCAGAGAAACATGAAAAAGGAAAACATAATCTGTAATTCTCCCTCCCCTTCATAAATACAAAAAAACCCCTTCATCGTCTCACCTCTTTTCCTGACCACTTAGCAGATGCTTCCACCTTCTCCTTCCCCAAAATTCTTCATAGGACGGTCAGGACCCCAGTTCTCTGCTTTTGCATCACATACGCATCATCTGATACTAGTAGACATGGCTATTTACACTGAGTAAACATTATATCCTGTTGAAGAATCACCTGCTTTCAAAGGCAAGGAGTAGTGCAAATAACAAATTCACATGCATTTCCCCAACCCATCTGTTGGCTGTTTAAAAAGAGGAGTCGTCAGATGGCTTTCTTTTCGAAGTTGAATCAATGAATACTCTACTCTCCTCTTCCTTCAAGAGAATCTAAAGGCCAGCAGAGGAGCACCTAAGATTTACAGTAAGTGCTAAAACGACTATAATATGATATCATCTTGATGTGATGAGCTACACTCGGTATTTCCGAAGTGATGACTACACAGACTCAGAAATGGATCCAGCCAAGCATGAGACCGCTGTGGCCCATAGTAGAAGTTTGCCTGTTTCTATGGTTTCATGGGAGCCTGTATGAAAAGGGCCAAATTGTAAATGGATATGTGGGCAGGTACAACCTGTCCGGCTGTGTTAAACACAGACATTTAAATGAATGAGGGTGGGCACCTGGGTGGCTCAGTGGGTTGGGCGACTGCCTTCGGCTCAGGTCCTGATCCTGGGGCTCAGGTCCTGATCCTGGAGTCCCAGGATCGAGTCCTGCTTCGGGCTCCCAGCTCCACGGGGAGTCTGCTTCTGCCTCTGACCGTCTCCTCTCTCATGCGCTCCCTCTCTCTCAAATAAATAAATAAAATCTTTTATACATCAATCAATCAATCAATCAATCAATGAGGGTGGGGGAGCAGATCCATTCTCAGCGGGTCCTGATATGATTATCCAAGCTAGTACGTTGGGAATGTCTTCAGTAAGTTAAATTTTAGGCTAGAACACATCTGAATGCATATTTCATTTTTATTAAATTTTAAACCTGCAGCATCTCTGAGGTCCCTGGGTACCATCCTGGCATTCCACAGACCACAGATGGAAGATAAAATTGATGCAACAAATTTGGCCATTGTTTCGCAAATACAGGAGGAACAGAACAAAACCAGGTGTTTTTATTCGTTTGCTTCTTTGCTTTTTCAATGTTTTCTGATTTCACAGAAGAGTCCATCTGACCTGTGGGGGTAAAGGATATTCTATAGGAGAGAGAGCTTCAGGTATGGTAGAAGCAGACACAGGAAACTCAGCCAGTCCTTGTCAAAATGTAATCTGATTTTGCTTCTGAGTTTGGGGTCAAGAAGCCAGCTTTCTTTAAAGCCAGGATTTCCTGTTTCTGGAGTTCTCCATTGTGATGATCTGGTTGGTCTGATGGAATAAATTGTATAGGAATAATATGCTTTCGGAGCATTTCTAATTCACACAGTACCTTTCAGTTACCTTCATGCACTTAACACAGCTTCGTGAGGCACACGTTTGAAGAGCGACAAACATTTACCTTCAAAACCCTGTGGACACTGCAGTAATCCATTTCAGAAGAAATGGAGCAGAGAAAAGATTGCACCCAAAGTGACTCTTTTCTTTCTTTATCCTTGACCGGACTCCCTTGACCCACTTTTTTAAATAATATTTTTTTCCCCAGGTACATCTAGATATAAATAACTTTTCATTAATTGTGTCTGAGACACTTCTTTGAACTGCATGACCAGAATGATTTTTAATGTAGGATTTTTTCCATTATTAAATATTTCTTCTCCGTCAGTGATTCTTGTCTCTTCCCACCCTCCCCACACCCATACACACAAAGGAAAGGACCATCATTTTCAGATAATCTGGAGTACCTGTTTACCATCTCCTGTATCCTCATGTTCATCTGCATGTCTCCTTCGTCTGGATGCTAGGGGACCAAACCAGGTGTTCCCTCCGCATCATTTATCTGATTTTCCATATGTCCGTTTTACTCTTTGTTTTCTCCAGTGCTCATTTCAATTTTACTATTGGATAAGTTTTTGTGAATTGAGAAATGTAGCATACCCACAAAAGGGTGGATGAAAATATGTATGAACAATTAAAAGATCCATATTATAAAATGAATATTCAGGGGCGCCTGAGTGGCTCAGTCAGTGAAGCGTCTGCCTTCGGCTCAGATCATGATCTCAGGGTCCTGGGATTGAGCCCCACATCAGGCTCCCTGCTCAGCAGGGAGTCTGTTTCTCCCTCTCCCTATGCTGCTACCCCTGTTTGTGCTCTCTCTCTTTCTCAAATACATAAAGTTTTTTTTTAATAAAATGAACATTCACTTATCCATGACTGAAGTCAAGAAGTAGAACATAATCATAAACCAAACTCCTCCCTCGTGTGTTTTTTCTTCTCAACCCACTAGATCAGACTCTCTTGGATAACCACATTCTCAATTTGCTATAAACCATTTCCTTGGGCGCCTGGGTGGCTCAGTGGGTTAAAGCCTCTGCTTTCAGCTCAGGTCATGATCTCAGGGTCCTGGGATCGAGGCCCGCATCGGGCTCTCTGCTCAGCAGGGAGCCTGCTTCCCCCCCTCTCTCTGCCTGCCTCTCTACCTCCTTGTGATCTCTCTCCCTCTGTGAAATAAATAAATAAAAAAAATCTTTAAACCATTTCCTTGGCTTCCTTGATAGTTTTCCTTTACTACCTGGTTATTCTTGTGCTTATATTTGTCAGCTTTGAGACTTTAGACAAGTAGAATCATATTGTGCATATTCTTCTCTGGTTTTGTTGTTTTTCTCCACATAATACAAAGATTTATCTATGTTGATGCACGTGTGATAGTTGATCATCATTACTGCAATACAGTCAGGGTATGCTGGTAGATCTTTAAAAACTGGCTCTCCAGAGACCAAAAAGCCCTGATTTGTACCCTTTGCCCACTTCTGTAGTGTAAATACTTTTACCATGGCTGATTTCAAGCTACTTTACTCTGTAAAGCCTCTCCAAGCAGATTTGGGAAGAAAGGTGGCTCTTGCAAGTCAGGGTGAGCTGACTCCAGTCCTCACCGCAAGTATTTCAATATGAGAATATACAGATAATCTATCCATTCTATAGTGGATGGACATTTGGATCATTTTCTAATTTTTACTGTTAAAAAAAGTTTGGATATGCTTCCTAGTGCATATGTGGAAGTTTCTTCATGCTGTAAACTTGGTCAGAGGGTCTGCACATGCTCAATTTTACAGGGCATTTTGCAGCAACAGTGGTGCTTATCAATAATTCTGCCTGCTCCCCACATTCTGTAGCCCCTCACAGTTAGTGGTGCCATGTGACAAATTTCAACCAAAACCAATGGTTGTGAGTGGAAATGACATGTGTCAGTTGGCCAAACAATAGAAGAGTCACACACTTTTGATTAGAGTTTCAAAATAGGATTCCACTCTTTTCAATAGTGTTTTGAATAGAGTTTCACTTAATTTTGGCAAGGTTCAGAGCCTTCTGTTAATGAATCTTCTCTCTGGAAATTTTTATATTGCTGTCAGATTCATTTCTAGGTAGTTTATATTTTGGACACTGCTGTAAATCTTTTCATTTTAATCTAAATGTCCACTTGTTGCTTCTTGTTTATAGAAGTGCAGTTGAACTTCTGTATAAATTTTATATCTAGTAATTTTGCTATTTTCTTATAGAAATTTTGATATCTAATCTACATTGTCTTCACTTTTCAATATCAATAATATCTGTAGAGAATGTAATAAAGAGTGTGACTCCACTTCTCATGTTTGACTGCACCAGATTTTAAGCCCTCTTCCACTTCCTTTTTTGTGCCACACCTGAGCAAACTCATGAAGAAGTCTGGTGCTTGGGTGTGGAATTTAAGCCACTCAATTAAGCCAGGCTTGCATATGGGAACTTTCCCACCACTTAACCACCATAAACAAACAAACAAACAAAAACTCAGGCCAGTTTCCTTTGCCTGATTGCCCAAGCCACATTTAGACCAGCTTGGGAGATGATCTGCTCTCTGAAGAAAGCCTCATTATGTGAGTAGTCAACTTTCCCATACCCTTTTGGTGTGTGTGTGGTGTCCTCTGTATCTATGCCCCAGATAAATTTTGGATGGGAGCTTTTCCCATTTCTGTAGGGTAGCTATAAAATACAGTTACAGTTCTGTTTCTTTCATTCCAATTTTTATGTCTTCAATTTATTTTTTTGTCTTACTGTGCTGTTAAAACCCTTAATACCATGTTGAATATAAGTAGAATGGTGAACACTCTGCTCTTCCAAAGATGCTACTTTTCAAATTTCACTATTAACAATGAAATTTGCTGTAGTATTTAAAATTTTTATTTTATTTTATTTTAAGTAGACTCCATGCCACACGTGGGGCTCGAATTCATGACCCCAAGACTGAGTCACATGTTCTACCTACTGAGCTGGCCAGGCACATCTGCTGCAGTATTTTTTCAAAGTTCTAAGTACAGGAGTTCCTTCCTCTTAGTTACAAATTTTTGTCATGAATTGATGTTAGAAGTTACCAAAAACTTATCTTCTGCATCTGTGGAATTAATGACATAGTTGCTCTTTTTAAATAAATTAATGGGGTAAACTGCCATAATATCTTCATGCTAAATCCACCTTGCATTTCTGAGATAAGACCAACTTGCTCATGATTTATTAACATTATAAATCATGCTGGATTTAGTTTGTTAACATTTTGTTTAGGATTTTAAACAAAAAGACTGGATTGTAATTTTCCATATACTGCTTTAGTCAAATGTTATTATTAAGGCTGTTGTGCCAATCTCACCAAATAAATTGGAGAACATTATATTTCTTTCCATATTTTGGTATTTAAAAAAATGTAGAGTTATTTGTTTCTCAAATGTTTCATAGGAGATTTTCATTTGTCTAGATTTTTAAAAAATGTAATGGAGTGGGATGAATTTATTCACAGTATCTTCGAATTAGCTTTCATATTGCAACATCATCCTTAATATTTTCCAGTTGCACCTTATCCCTTTTTCTAGATAAATCTTGCTAAAGAGTTACCAATTTTATTAGATTCATTAGATAACCAGTTTTTAGCTTTGTTGAGTATTCATATGTTTATTTTCTAATTTTAAATTTCTTATTTTATCTTCATTATTAACTTATATCATTTATTTTGATTATTCTTATTCTCTACCTTCTTTAAGTGACTTATTTTCTCATTAATTGTACACTTTCTTTTTTTCTAACATCAGAAGTTAAGAGTATATATGAATGACCCTTTTGTGTTTTGATATGTACTATTTTTACTATTTTTTATTTATTTTAATTTCGATTATGACTTATTCTATGGCTAAAGAGCTATTTAGAAGAGTATTTATTGATTTCCAGACATACGATTTTTTATAGTTATCTTTAAAAATCAATCCGTACTCTCATTTTTATTTACAAACATAGTTCATATGCTATCCATCTTTTGTTATTTGTTGAGATTTGGCTTAGTGTGCTTGCAAAGACTATGTATTCTCTTAAAAGCACTATACTATATGCCCATTAGGTCAGGTATTTTAAATTGGCTGATTCAAATCTGTTGTATATATTTTTTTATTAGATTATTCCATCAATTCCCAAATGAAATGTTAGAAAAATCTCCTTGTGTGATTTGTATTTTGTGTATTTCTCTTTTATTTATTTACTTATTTTTCAATTTTGGCTGCATGTACTGTGACTTATACTATTATATGCATGCTTATTTAGAATCCTTAATCCTTCCTAGTCATATGAATCTTATGTCACTGTGAGTAACCCTCTCTTTCTCGGGTAATCATTTTTTCTTCAAGTCCTATTTGATATTAATATAGTGATACTAGCTTTGATTTATTTTTATTTGTTAAGTACATTGTTTTTTGTCCTTTTGCTTTTAAACTTACTATCATCTCAGATTTTAGATATGGCACTTGTGAACAAAAAATATGACACTATTTCTTTCATGTGGGTTGAAGTTCTAAAAAATGTTTATTCATTTTATACTATGCTATTTTATTCTTCCTAATTTTTTCTGACATTTCTATTTTCCCTTTTTTCCACCTTATTTTGAATTATTTGTCTTCTCATCCCTACCCCTTCCTATACTTTGGAAGTCACATGCCACCTTATTTTGAATCATTTGTCTTCTCATCCCTACCCCTTCCTATACTTTGGAAGTCACATGCCACCTTATTTTGAATCATTTGTCTTCTCATCCCTACCCCTTCCTATACTTTGGAAGTCACATGCCACCTTATTTTGAATCATTTGTCTTCTCATCGCTACCCCTTCCTATACTTTGGAAGTCACATGCCACCTTATTTTGAATCATTTGTCTTCTCATCCCTACCCCTTCCTATACTTTGGAAGTCACATGCTTTAGGTCTATTCCTTTAGTGACTATTGCAGAAATTATAACACTCATAACTAAATCTCCAAATTATAAAATTGACCAGTGGCTTTTTCTTTTCCCTTCTACAACACAATAAACTTAGAGTTCTTGAATCTAAGAATCTCTTATATGTTACATTTTTCATAAATTTTAACTCCAAATATTTTTAATCCCACAAAACATAGGTTTTATTATTTCCTTCAGTCCCTGTTTCTTTAGATCTCTCACATTTTTTTCTCTTTATTTTATCTTGCACTTTAGACCACCCATCTGCAGGTATTGATATGTTTTTTTGTGCCACAAGAGTATAGCCTTTAAAGATTCCTTCAGTAAGAGTTTGCTATGAGTGAATTTCATTACTTTTTCCTGAAATTTTCATTCTTTCATCTGGATTCTTGAAGTGTATTTACATTCCATACAGAGTTCTATGTTCCCAGTGAGTATCAGTGAGGTTATCATCTCACGATTTGGGCTTCAACTGCTGCTTTTGTAGAGTCTCCTGTCTGGAGAATGCTCCTTTGAAGTACTCTGTCTTTTCTCTCTACTTTAAGATTTTCTCTTTGTGTTTGGTTTGGCCTTCATGTCTATTTTGCATGATACTGAAATAGCTATGCCAGCTTTGATTCATTATTATTTTTCAGATACATGGATTTTTCTACTCGGCTGGGTTTCACTGATATCTGTCTCTTTTACATCATCTCAGTCAAGATTATCTTGGTTGCCCTGTGGTAAAATCAGTCCCTACTCTCAGTGAAGTAAAACAAGCTTATTTCTCTCTCCTGTTAACACATTTATCACTGGTCAGCTGAGTCTTGGCTCCTGCCATTCCTACTTTGAAGCCCAAGGTGCCAGGGCAGGCTCTGTCTGGAACATTGCTGGCCATTGTGGTGGTTATAGTGATTACAGTGTCCCCCTTATCTGTTGGGGGTTCATTCCAAGACCCCCCCAGGGAACATCTAAACCCCTTATATACTGTGTTCTCCTATACATACATTCCTATGATAAAGTTTAATTTATAAACTAGGCACAGTAAGACATTAACAGCAATAACTAATAAAATAGAATAATTATAACAATATACTGTCATAAAAGTTAGGTGATAAATGTCTATGGGCTGAGATGAAGGGAGGTGAATGACATAGGTATTGTGACACAGTGTTACACTACTATTGGCCTTCTGATGTTCCATCAAGAGGATATTTGCTCCAGACTGTAGTGGAAAGTGAAACCACAGGTGAGGGGTTGGCTGTAGTGATGTAGAAGACATGGTGGTTAGACACGCGCTAACTCATAAGGCTTTCACCTTAATATAATGCATATCATGCTGTTTAGTTTCCATTGACCAATGCAAGTCATATGGCTATGCCTTAGTTCAACGTATGGGGAAGTATACCTCTATGATAAGAAAAGGCACGGAATATTTGGATTTTTAAATTTGCCCCAGGGGTACAGGTCTGTGAATCATCAGGCTTACACCTTCCACAGCATTCACCAAAGCACAAACCCTCCCCAATGTCCATAACCCATTCACCCTATCATTACCCTCCCACCCCCAGTAACCCTCAGTTTGTTTTGTGAGATTAGGAGTCTCTTATGGTTTGTCTCCTTCCTGATCCCAACTTGTTTCATTTTTTCCCTCCCTACCTCCCGTGGCCCCCTACCCTGCCCCTCAAATTCCTCATATCAGAGAGATAATATGATAATTGTCTTTCTCTGATTGACTTATTTCACTCAGTATAATACCCTCTAATTCCATCCACGTCATAGCAAATGGCAAGATTTCATTTCTTTTGATGGCTGCATAGTATTCCATTGTGTATATATACCATATCTTCTTCTTCTTTTTTTTTATTTGCTCCAGGGGTACAGGTCTGTGAATCATCAGGCTTACACCTGTCACAGCACTCACCATAGCGCAAACCCTCCCCAATGTCCATAACCCATCCACCCTATCCCTACCCTCCCACCCCCAGTAACCCTCAGTTTGTTTTGTGAGATTGGGAGTCTCTTAGGGTTTGTCTCCTTCCCGATCCCATCTTGTTTCATTATTCTTCCC